>VWZG01013361.1:16308-93083 GCA_013396735.1 Grallaria varia | reverse complement strand
TTTGTTTTTTTTTTTTTTTTGCTTGGAGTTTGGGATTTCTTTTTTGTTTTATTTAAAGATGGTACACAAATTACTTATTTGGAGTGGGCTGTAGAAGATTAACCACCTGAGCTACATGAACTGAATCACCATCTCATAATGTACGTGTTCATTTTGCACATATATGCCTTTTTACTGAGCATATTTTGAATTGACCTTCAGGGTAAAATATGGTCATGCTTTAGCATCTTACATGTAGCCCTATAAAGACCACTTTGCAGTCATGATTTAAAGACGTTATTAAATAGATTAATGGTCACAGCAGTACTTCCACAAAAGCATGCTTTTAACAAGCATCAACAAGCACACTGGTTGTTTTTCAGTCTGCTTCAGCCCAAAATGGATAACTGAAGCACTTTTATTTAAAACACTTCAAAATACACAGGCAAAACACATTTGACCAGCACATTTGTTCCTACTATACTGCAACATCACCATCAACTAACCCAATAGGACAGAAATTCTGCAGCAATTCAGGAAAGCGATTTTTGAACAACCACTCCAATACTGCCTTGGAAGTCCAAATGACTGAATACTGAATATGGACGAGTAAGTCATTAGGGTAACTTTGGAAAATTTTACTCAGAACTTGGACCTTTCACTTCAGCTACAGCAGCAAATGTCAGAGCAGTTCTTCTTCAAGGGACTAGAGATGCAATAGACAAAAATTTGCTTAGTTCTACTGCAGTTAAGACACTTGCTGACTTACAGCATTCTTTCAAAGTTCCTTTGCCCTCTCACTGAGGATGCTGCCTTAGCAAAACAAGCACACATTTTCACATCATCATCACATACATACTCCCTGAGGAGCTACTGCATTTGCACAGAAAGAATCTTGCTTGGATATTGGTACCAAAGCATATGGCAACAAGTCCCTTCTTCTGTAACAAAATCAGCCTCCTTACGTTTCATTAGTCTGTCCTAGCCCACAGCACTTTACCATCTGGGTTTTTTCCACTGTATAACAGCATTGATGTACAACTACATCCCCTGGGCATGTGGAAGGGAGCACCTTTGTTCAGGAAATCAGTTAGGTTTGATAAAAGGTACTCTCCTTCCTTCTCAAAAAGTGAAGCTACAAGGACTCAGCGTTACTGTCAGTGAGAAACTGATAAAACGTGGGCAGAAATTGTGATCTGCCAAGTGTCAGAGTCAACACGGGCCCTGAGCCATTGGCAATGCCACATCTCCTTCAACCACACTCCCACCAGGTGCCATCCCCACTGCCAGCCTGGCTCTAAAGGCTGCCACATGCTCCAGGTCCAGCCGTGCCCCGTGACCTCAGGAAGCTTCCTCTGGAAGCCTGGGACTCGCAGCAGCTCAAAGTGACGGAAAAGGAATTGTTCAAAACAAACCTGTATGCTATTAATCAAAAGATCTGCAGCAAGTGAATGACTAAAATAACAAAAGCTTCCTCCCAGGAAAGCATATTGGTTGCCTTCAAAGCATGACATAGGTCTCTGCCACAAGGCTTCTGTTTCAGTGTCTCTTGTGTTCTCAAAGACCAGCCTCATAAGTAATCTCTTATAGCTAATCTTTCTCCAGACTCTAAAATGTGGGGATTTTTGTAGATTGCTTCATAGGGGTGTTTTTTATATCTGCTGAGAAAATTGGCCTGCAAATTGCCGTATGCCTGTAAACCAGTATCTTCCAAGTAAAGGATCAATTATTCTGCAGCTTTCTTGACCTTATTTTCCTAGAAGTGTCCTTTCTAAGGCCATTGCTTTATTTCTGTTTGCTCCACTTAATAATCTCTCTGGCTATGCACATTAAGACAAAATACAAGACAAACAAACTTGGATTGCTATCACACAATTATAACTAATAAAATGATTCCCAAAAATCTTCATAAGGTGAAAGTGTGAGGTTTAGTCAAGGCATACTTTTCATTTAAAAAAAAAACACCTTTTTTTTTAAGAACAACATTTATTTGTACTAAAAAGACAGCTAAAAGATGACAACACAAGTGAGTGGTAGTTGAGAGCTGCATAGCCTAGGATTCTCAAGAAATCATCATAGTGACAAGGAACTATTAGAGAAAATTCGGTGTTTGAAATGTTCTCCCCAGTTGCATTTGAGGTGAACTAATTTGCTAAGTGTTATTCTTTTCTATTTAATACTCTAAGCTTAACTTTTTCTGAACATTTGCTTGAATATCAGGAACACTTAAAATATTGCAATGAAAACAGAAGCTGTGCACAGCACTGCTACTCAGACCAGCTCCACAATAAAGGAGAAGCAGCTTCACCCTCTATTTGCCACTGGACTGAGCCACACCCTTGTTCATTTTTTGGGAATGCAGGGACTCCTCCTTCCTCCTGATGCAATCTCATGTAGCAAAACAACATGAAAGAGAAAAAGGAATAAGAGTCTCCCCTAAATCTCGGTTGTTACATTCAGAACAAAGGGTCCTTTTGCCCTTCTATTCCACCTATCTCCTCCGAGACAAATTTTACTTCCAGCTGTAATCCTGAAATATCACTTGCACAGCCATCTCACTGCCAAAGAGTTCATCCTCTGCTCAGCTAGTGCTCCCTGGGAAAAACACTGCACAGCACAGACACATGCCAAGGGCATGGAATGAACGTAGCACAGAGCAGAGCCGTGTGAGGATGCTCAAAAGGGGAAAATAAGAGTTTGTGGCTTATAAAAGATTAGATCTGAGATAATGCATATGGAATCTAGCATATGAATATAGCAAATACTTCTTTGCTGATGTCAGATCATCTGGCAAGCTTTGGCCACCTTTTTTTTCCACAGGAGGGCTAAGCACAATTCACAAAATCCCCTTTAGCACCTTGGTTCATCCATGCAGCGAGGCCCAGCAGCCAGACAGAGCAGACAAAAAAGCAGGGACAGACCTCAGTGGTGCAGATCAGCCAGCCACTCAGGGCCTGGCAAACTGCTGTCCTTTCTGAAAATTATAACTTGATTGCCAGGGCAAGTTTCCTGTAGGGCGGGAATGATCATTTCCGTGCAATACTCATTTCTTATGTGTTGTATCACAGTGGTGCAGAACAGAACACATCCTAAATCTGCCACGAGAGAAATGAAAGCCCACGTAGTTCAGCCAACTGTTTTGGCCAGTGAAAATATAAAATGTGCACAAACCCCCGTGATGCTGTGGGATATGCAGGAAGGTACATGAGCTCTGCTTACCTGGATACAAATGCACAGCTTTGGCCTCTCGGTGATGTGATGCAGTTTCTGTTATAGAGAAGTTTGCCCTAAAAGGTCAAATTGTGGTTCCCATTGCAATTAACACTGAAATTCCACAGACTGTAAGTGCAATGAGATTTTTTTGGCTCCAAGTTTATTATTAAACTTTGAAAAGCCACCTGACTTGATAAAGACTTCAGAGCTGAAGCGGGTTGCCAGTTGCAGTAAATTATTCATAGGAGCTGGTTTATCATGTAGCAAAAAGTTACACTAAGATGTTCAACTTAACACAAGATGATTATCTGAAGGATAAATTGCCAACTCCCCACTGGAAGTTTAAAGCAATACATACCAATTTTCAGGCTGAAAGCCATTTGTAATCCTTATGGCAATGTTCCCAGATGAAATCATGCTGGAGACTGGTACATGACTCTGCATTTATAATGAACAAACTTAATGCTCACCACCAGGAGTATTTACTTGCTACTCTGCTTTTGGCATAATAACTAGAGGGATAAGAAGCCTGATTCACCACTACTTTATTCCATCTTTGAACCATATTTTTCTCCAAAGGAATCCATGAAGTCATTTATTTTCAGGAGTAGTATATTAACATATTAGGTCCAAAGTCTCCCAGCAGATTCATACCTGACTACAGCTCCAGCTAAAGAGCAGTTTGGTGGATTCCAGTAAATACGGACTTAGCTATCATTTCCATTACTTGGCTATTTATGTTGTCCCTGACTTTTATTCCAGCATTTCCTGTTACATAAACACATCTGAAAGAAAGAACTTTCCAACACTGATAAGAAAATGCTCCACAGAATCCAAGTTCCTTTGAACAACACAAACATATACATTACTAAGATAAAAATCAGGTGTTTTTCCATTTATTATTCATGTAAGAAGTGACAGAAGAGGGATGTTGTGCTGTAGCCACAAGCAACAGCATCTCTATGTCTGTGCTGCCCTAAAACACCTACTGCTGAGGCAGTAGATGTGTAAGGCAGAGAATTACAGAAAGTTAACCCTAAATCATAGGTCAACCCTTAGAAGATTCATGTTATTTTTCTAGGACAGGTTTTCAGTCTCATGATACAATCTTAAAACCATTATAATGATATTTTATCCATATTGAGAATCTATTCACTGTGAAACTCATCTTAGGGAAGAGCTGACAAACAGCTAGTATACCGAATGTAACACCATAATTTAGACTTTAATTGCCAAGTGTGTAAAAAAGACTCACTATTTCACTTCAGTGTTCAGAGATTTGTATCTACTGAATTAAGGCAGCAGCATACTGATTATCTGACCTACTTGCTCTTCTTCATGCCTGTGCACTAATTAAGACCTGAACTCTGAGCAACAATATTTGACAGTAATAAAACCAAGGTGCTCAGAAACTTTAAATAATACAGTATAGTGCTATAAATACAGGCTTAAAGGCACAAAAACTTTAACATTTTAATAGAAAATAGACAGATACTAAATGCCAGACCTTTTCTTTTTAATTTAAATTCATGAACCTATATTGCAGTGGAATGCCTAATTCTGGTGTTGTCTGCTTTGGTATTCTACTTTGGTTTTATTTAAAACAAGCAAACAAAAATCTGATTACTTAAGCTTCACTTTTTAAATTGAATAGAACTGTCAGTCTTTGGTTTTATAGATGCTTTCAGTATTTACTGCCATAGTTCTCCTAATGCTGGTAACTACAGAACTAACAAGACCTGGATAAATTGAAATTTTACTTGATTCACCTCCTAAAGCTTCTCTTGCTTTTGCTCTTAACTCTGCACAAGATCTCTACAACTCTTCCACAGGAAAAAAACCACAAAAGTAATAAAAAAAATCAGCACTGTTCTGGCACAGACAACTGTGTCCTCTTTTTTTAAAAGCGTGCTGTGGGCTCCTGTGACTTGGTCCTGTCTACGTGTCCCTTTATCCATGCCCACCAATCCTTCTTTACCCTTTATTTGTGGATTTCTACAGAATCCCATGTCTTTCTTATCCTCTTTTATTCTCCTTCAACACATACCAGGAAACAAACAGCCTTTGTTCCCATATGCCGATGCACTGGTCCCTCCATTACACCAGAGTTGACTCCTTCTGGCCAAATTAAAGTCTGAACTATTTCTCTGCCATCTGTGTATAAGTATTTGGTAGCTCAGCACCAATAACTTCAAAAGCAGGTTTTTTCACTCTTTCATAGCTAGACCCAAGTGCTTCAGATTACTATGGGCACAGTCACATTCAGGTAATCATGTGTTTATATAATGCACATCTTCACCTTGAATAGTCATCAAATCTTGCTATATGGCCTTTTTTCCCCTGCAAAGAAATACAACTTTTCCACTTACAGTTGACCCTTGCTGGCTTCCTCACCTATGTCAATGCTCCTGCCCTCTTCAAATCCATCCTGAATGCTTCCGAAACCTTGGTTTTCACGTTGCCTTTCAGGAAGGCAGGATCATTCCTTTTGTTCTGTTTTCCACGCTGCACAAACTGCTTGTCTTCATTTTCCAAGCCCTTCTCAGCCCCCTCTCTTGCTACTTAACAGTCTAGCCAGTATCAAGAGGTTATCCTCCAGCTCCTAATTGCTGGACTTCGCTGGTCACATTTTTCAAGCAATTATTCCTGGAAGCTAAGAGAAATAATGCTGGAATCTTCAAGGAATTTATCTTCCTCTACCCATTCCACAGAATTTCTCTTTTACTCAGATGTCAAAAACAAACAAACAAACAAACAAACAAACCACAATAATTTGGGGAAAAAATTTCATAATGGATGCATCCAAAGCATTACCCAACTGCTATGTCAGTATCTCCTAGCTTTCCCTACTCTTCTCTCCCACACTCTCCTGTTTCTAATATTCTATTTGTAGACAAAAGGTCTTCAAGTCAAGGGCGTACATTTCATTTTGAGGTTGTAGAGTACTTAATATAATAGACATCTGGGTCATTATTGGAATGTCTACAACAGCAATAATAAGCATAACAGTAAAAAAGATGTGGTGTCAGGAATGAGTCAGGTAGCTCACCACTTCTCAGAAAGTGGTTCTTCTAGTGCTATAACATTCAGAATGCTTGCTAATATAAATTGTGTTATTTCTACCATTATTACCTTTTCTAAACTGAATTTGATAGAATTTGTTGTCTACAAGGGGTAAGTCAAGTCAGACAAATGACAAGCAAGTGTCACACCTTCTTAAGACGCTTTACAGAAAACATCTTGATCTCACAGGTTTTGAAGTTTTTTATTTGTTCACTTTGTTTTACTTTTTAATCCAGTCCTTGTAATGTTTACTGCTGTATGGTAGTGACCATGGATACAAAGGCCCTTTAACTTCTCTTGTGTTCCAAAAGTGCTGTAATTTTTCTTTATTTTATGAGGGTAACAAAGTAAGGTAGTTACAAGTACAACTTCGGGATGAGTTCCCAGCTCCCTACAGATATTACTTAACCCCTGTGCCTACTGGCTGGCCTGCCTTCACTTGAAGCAATCTATTTTGAATTTCAAATGAGCCAGATCTCACCCACTCTTCTTCTTAGAATCACAAAAGCATTTGATTTAAGGTTTCCAAAGGCACCAACATATGCAAATTCGAGAAAAAAATGGTTTAAATGGTAGTTATATTGGTGCTGAAGACAATAAAATACAGACATTGAAACATCTAAGTGAGGCATTATGTATAGAAAAGGAAAACAAAAAGACAGGCAACACATTTCAACTTAAGGTGGTTAGTGACAGTCAGATCGCCTTTAGTTTGTTTGTTTAGACTACTATTAAAACATACTTATTTTCCCCTCACAAAAAAACCACAAAAAACCAAAAAACCCAAAAATACCCCAAAAACCCAAACAAAAACCACCCCCAAAAAACCAAACCAACAAAAAAACCCAAAACCACCTGAAAGAGTTCATCAGCCGAAGTTAAGTTTGTAAGCTGACCTTCTTGCAAGGATTTTTGAGAGAAGAACAAATTGAAACGACGAACCAACTGCAACTAAAGAACCTCTTTAGAGACTTAGGTTACAATGGACTGAAATACGCCGAAATTACTGTGCAAATTAAAGCTGAAATAATATGTAAGGACGTGCCAGAGTGTCATGGTACTCCGACAGAAGGGAAGCTCTAATCTTATTAGCAGTGTTTCCTTCAGAAGCAGTTTTCACCCTCCCACTTGACCTCCTGACCTCTCTGTGCTTGGTGTTAAATGATTATACTCTGAAA
This sequence comes from Grallaria varia, assembly GCA_013396735.1. Classification (NCBI taxonomy): domain Eukaryota; kingdom Metazoa; phylum Chordata; class Aves; order Passeriformes; family Formicariidae; genus Grallaria; species Grallaria varia. The sequence continues at coordinate 85,650 of VWZG01013361.1, read as the reverse complement.
GTCATATCACGAGTATTACTAAATTCCTGAATTAGTCAGGAACACAATACACACAGCAACCCACGAGATGAGCGGCATCAGCTGCCTGGAGCACTCCCAATGTTCTAACACAGCGACGAGGGACAAAACCCTCTGCAGTGCAGCAGAGGGCCTCAAACACCAAAACAAGGACAAGATTTTCACTGTTGAAACACAGAAGTGGGAGAGAAACTCAGCACAGATGCACAGCACTCCCATAGACAGTTTTCTTCATTGTTTTTGACTCTCATATGGCTTCGGGAACTGTCTTACAGCTGAGATATTGCCATCTGGGAACACAATCTTAAAGGCTTATTACTTGCAGGTACATTGAGCATTTCCATGTACAGAACATTCAGTGCTGCAGTTTCAGTGATAAGCAGCAGTTCCCTTACCAAGTTCTGCCACTTGAGCTGCTCAGTGGATACTTCTGTAGTCTTTTCCCAGGTTAGAATTAGTCCCTTTTCAGAGTAAAACCCTGACACTATTTGCCTCAGGTTTTCATGTCATATACAGTCTATAATTACAGAAAAGACAAACACAGTGTAGTTTCATGCTCAGTAGCATTATTTTTAATAAACCACAAGGAATTAAATCTCTGCTGGCTTTAGCAGTCTGATTTGGTGCTTTGTCATAATATGAGTAAGATTTCAGACATCTGATGTCTATACTGTGGTGTTCTTTTCTTTAAATGACTTATGTGACTTAACAGCCAGCTTCAGAACAGTGTATTAATGGAGGATGAGTTAGCTCGAATACTGATGATGCAGACACGACTGATAATTTCATTGGTTATCTCTGTATTCAACAGCTAAGCTTTTCTTTTCAAAGGTAATTTGCATTTCATTTCGAGTTTGTGCTAATTGCTTCAACAAATGAGGGCCTGTGCTGTGGTTATTCAGTGGGCAGGGGTGAGAGGCACAGCTTGGTGCAGCTCTCTCCGTCCTTTGGAGAGCAAAGGAAAGTTACTCAGTGTTCCCATCCAGGCACACTCAGTAGTATTTTGCCTCTTAAACCAAGTTAAGTCTATTAAGCTGAAGAAAAGAACTCCTGACATTTTAAATGGACGGCATCAAAATAAAAGTAAATCCTTAATTACAGTGGCCTACAAAAAATAAAGATATTATTCCTTAGCTGTAGATGATGTATTTCAAGTGACAAAGTCTATTACTTTAACTGATTTGCTTCAATCTTTATTGTTAGTCTCTCTCTGTGGAGACTGACAGAAACTTACAAAGTTTTATCCATCCCAGCTGTATCCTAAAAGAAAATTTCTTCCCTGGAACATCTTCAAGCCTTCCAAGACAAGTGGAGAAATATATGTAATATATAATAGGCACTTTCCCTGCCCAGCAAACACCTTGAAGTAGAGACTCCACTGTTTGCAGGGTGACAGCAAATGGCACTCAGAGAAAGAAGTCAGCACCTAGAATGTAAATGAATTGCCTGTATACTATGACCTCATGCAGAAACTGTAGCTTCGATCCTGCCTCTGTTCATGAATAAATTGCAAAGTTCACAAAGCTCTGTAAGGAAAATCGAAATGTGTCTCAGGCTGGAATACTGTGCTCACATCCCAAAGATTCCTCTTTTCTTCTGCTTTTTTGGTCCCCAAGAGAAGGGCAAAGAAAAGCATCACCTGGTGCATTTCCATCACTGAATGTACTTTTAGTGCTAATGACATTTTTAAAAGGAAAGATGAAAATGAAGAATGACATTAAAAGTAACCACACACCAAGATTTCTTATCATGAGTACTTAATTCTTAGAAGATTTTCTAGACTAGGAAAAAAAAATAAATAAAGCTGCTTAAAAAGCAGAAAATTGCTTTGATATTAAGCAGGACGTGAATGCCAATCCAACTGCCCTAGCTGTGAGGGAAGCCTTCCTGTGCTTGGCTGAGTGAGCATCACTTCTCTTACAATTAAGAACACTGCCACCTTCGTGTTGTGCCCCTTGCACAAATCAGGCTGTAAACCTTGGCAAGAAAAGAAACCCTAAAAACTGTGATATCCAGAGGCATGTTGCTTAATTGTGCAAATAGTACAATACCTCCCCCCTCCTTGTTCTCATTCATTCCCTGTCTGGGCCACTCAATCATCATGAAGGCTCGCTTACAAACTCAGCCCTTACAGGCACCCACAGGCCAAGCAGAAGAGGCTCAGATTTCTGAGTAACAGCTTATCAGATGGATGAGGCAGCAAAGTAAAATCAACAACTCTAAGCCCAGGTTGTTTAAATGACCTTCAAGTGCAACAGTGAATAGCTAAAATAGCTCCACTAAGCTCCAGGCTTCCGTGGTACCACTGGGCTGTGACGCTAAGCCGCCTTCATCACCAAAGGCAGATTATGTCACAGATTTTCCCCCGCATTTTCTGCCTGTCATAGGNGGCTGTGATGCTAAGCCGCCTTCATCACCAAAGGCAGATTATGTCACAGGTTTTCCCCCACATTTTCTGCCTGTCTTAGGAGCCTTTATTTTAATATCTGAAGCAGATTATCCTGTAACAGTATCTGCAGGACACAGACCTAAAGAAAAGAGAAAGCTCGCTGTCTTGCTGTTTAGAATTAATACAAAAACCAGGCATATCAGTCACTCATAAGTAAAAGTGACAGAATATTTGCAATATAATGATTCTTCCAGGACTCTTTAAAATAATTTTTCAATATCCTTTTGATTGTTCTAAGCCAACAATTACTACTGTTATCAGCTTCTTGATTTGCATTTGAATAAAAACACTAATAAGGATTACTACAATTGTGTATTGTACAATAAACTATTTAGTGATTTCTACTATTTTGCGCAGCTGATTCTCCCTAAAACACAAATCTGTGTCCCTACATGGGCCCTGTAGGACCAGATCCTCTGTAGGAGGGGAGGGGTGTGCCCCAGAGAAATAGTGGTTTGGGAATTAACTGCTGCCTCCCTGTTGCTCTCCTCCTTCCCAGGGGACAACAGAGGAAATGCCGTGCTAGGACCCTGCCAAGGGGGGACACACCACTGCAGTCCTGAGCCATGTACCCACACCGAGCTGTATGAAGGGAGAGGAGTGACCCTCCCAGTTCCTGGAGCCCACACAGCCTGTGCAGAAGCTCAGGACAGCAAAGAGAGAATTCACACCCTGTCCTCGCCACAGCTGGGCTGTCCTGACCACAGAGCCAGTGCAATCCACTGAACCACGGCCACGTCCTGCGTTTTGGGAACAGAATGGAGGGTTCCCAAAACCCACAGCAAGAAGGTTGTAGATCCCATGGTATGCAATCAACCGATCCATCAGGGTACCCACAAAACCCAGGATGTAGCTGTGGTGCTGCCCTCACACTGCCTCAAAGCTCTGGAATTTCTCTGCAAATGGAGATTTCTCCTACACTGAACCTCTGCTTACAGTCAGATGACTACATGGGAATATCTATTTCCCTGAGTGTGTTTCTCTCTACTGTACTTATTATGTTGGTCCGTGACATTAATTAAGTGTGAGAAAACCACAAAAGAGCAGGGCTCAGTTTAATTCAAAGCCACTTTAACTGCACTTAGCTTTTCCCCCAAAACAAAACCAGAAGGGACTAAAGCATCAGATTTTCAGTCAACAAACTGCTGGCCCAGATGCCTCCTTGGTACACATCTGGAAGACAGAACTACAGACAACAAAAAGTTATTTCTTTCGGCATGCTTCTTTCAAAAAAGTGTTGTTGTCCTCATAAGCAGAATCATGGGGGAGCAATTTGCCCGAGTCTCTAGCACAACTCACTCTTACAAGTGACATCTGACTTACACTTGTCAGAAAGTTGGAGAGTTAAAATCACACTACCCACAATCCGGATAATTCCAGATGAAACCTCATGGTCTGCTTCAAGCGAACAAAGCCCCTTCCTTGTGAACTAAATTGCATCAGTCCTAAAAGCAGGCACCTGAAATTTTTGTTCTTGCAACATTCAAAGAACAATTTGGGAGATGAATGGGAAGCTGAGGTGACAGGCCACATCCTCACCTGAGACGCTGAATCACACTAATGTACCTGATCCTGATAGAGTGTTGAGCATTCTCTTAATAAAACTAACTTCACATTCTCTACAGCACATGGGGCACCAGATTTATTCTCCCATTGCACAAAGTATCTCCCTGACTTGTTTGAAGCTGCTCTGCATTTAAAGCCTGATTCACATTTCATGGGCTTTAGCCAGAAAGCATTTCATCAGGCATTGACTGAAATCCTTGGGCCAGCCTTACTGAAATTAGAGCTTTAGTCACTGTCCTGTCAGCCTGAAGTACCCCGAGTTTATCACTATGAGCTGGGAGGCTCCATCCCGAGTGTTATATACACTATTGACTCACAGCTGCTACTGGAGATGAAACAATTTCATGTGTTACTCTATGTGGTTGTACTTACCTTATATCCTTAATGTTAGGCTTGCTCACTTTAAAGCAGATGTGTCAAAAGCATTAGTTTCTTTCATATCTATCTTGAGTCTTGGAGAACTTTTAGCCTTTGGGGAGTGATGATTACCTGAGGTCATAGAACATTTTTCCTGAAAGGAACTTTTCTTCACCTCTCTCCAGACACAATATTTGGCTTGGAGTTAGCAAATTGGGAAGGAGATAGAATTATTTCAATGTCACTTATTTGTCCATATGGGGGACTCTTCACTTGCTCAAGATGAATGGGATTTCATCTGCTTTGTATGGACAGAATAGGAAAATAAAGTATCATAAGATATTTTCCTTTGCAACTTGGTCCATCTGATCCTGCTGGAGCAGGAGGTCTGGACTAGATGATCTGCAGAGGGCCCTTCCCTCCTCAACCATTCTGTGATTGTGGGCAATAGGTTCCCATAAGTACAAGGCTGAAAATAGTTGGAGAGCCACAAAGTTGGAGGGACAGGACAAATACTAAGAGATAATGTTTGTCTGATTAACCAAAAAGTTAACCAGAATTGATTTTTAGAAGTTTGAACAGTTCCAAGGAAGTTGAAGAGAAATAAATATCAAACCTGCCACAGTTCTTGCAGGTGAAATTTTCGTTTCTTCTTAGTGACCATAACTACAGCCTTATCTCAGGGAGTATTTATCAAATTACAGTATTCCTTCAAATTATTTATGTGCAGTGGATAGAGTCTACACTGGGTAGTTTAACTTACTTGAAAACACACCACATAGAGTTTTAAAAATAGGCATTCTGCAACAAATAGTTAATCCATAATTATTCAGCATGGCTCCTCTTGAAAGTGGGAAATTAGGTACTTCAGAGTATTAACCCCATATGTCACACACCTGGCAGAATGGCACATATCTCACTTGACAGCTCGTATTTAAATGTGCCTTGAGTGCTCAAGAAGGTCCCAATTCTCACAGCCTATCGTTATGCAAACACACCCAATTACTCCTGTTACTCATCATATTGCATTAAAAATGCTATGTGGGAAAAAGCAATCTGAATGCTCCAGAAATCCTTAAAAACCCCAAATTCATAGCAGCCAACAAGAAAGAGGTTAAATTTGATGAGATGTTTAAAACAATAAATCCAATAGGTAAAGGGCTTAGTGTCATGACTGACTGGACACAAATAATAAAACTATGATTAGTCAGTCATCGTCAGAATTAGACCCAGCAACACTAAGGGATTATGTGACACTTACATAATGCTGACATCACACACAATTTTGAAGTCAGTTGGTACCCACACCATGCCCCACGTCATGAAAACACTGTGCAGGCACATTATAAACAAGGAACCCTTTTCATTAGTTGTATGACACTAATGCAGTGGTATTTGATAATTTCTATTTAACAACAGAAGATTTCCTCACATAAACACATTTGAGAACAAACAAAAAAAATTAAGGATTTTGTTCTGTATGAATATAAAATAGATCAAATTAAAATTCAAATCCAAACTGAAATTCACAGCTCTGATTCACCATGATCTACTTCTTATATACTGTTCCTGTCCTTTGGTCACAGACCTCCATACCAAATGCAAAGCAGCATAATCTATAAAAGTTCCAGGTTTAATGTGGGAATCTATCTCAGTTTTCTCTGGGTTGTTTTTTTTTGGTTTTTAGTTTGGTTTGGGTTTTTTGGTGGTTTTTTTGTTTGGTTGGTTGGTGCTTTGTTTACTCTTTGTTTGGATTTTTTTTTAAATTTTATTTATTTAAGCTTTATGTTAATTTAACAAGACTTGTGAATGCATAAACTGTGTTGCTATTTTTAACTTCCCAAACTGATGCCATTAGTTAGTCAGTCAATGCAGACCTCAGAGTTTTAAGGCTAATTACAGAGTTTGAATGCACTAAAAATAAATGCTGAGATGGAATATGCATGCTGCATAAATCACTACATCTTTAACACAGCAAGAGCAACAAGGCTCCGGTGTTCGCAATCAGCGCAGTGCCCCGCTAAACAAATACAAAGTTAATACTGTTGTAACACTGGAATGACTTAAATGCATTCCTCAGCTTTTCCACTTGATTGCTCTAAGCCTCTCCGGACAGCCAGCAGAATGGAAAGGCTTGGCACAACAGAACTATCCCTGTGCAATTTGTGTAATCACACTTTAAGAGAAAAGGAGGAAAAAGGAAAAAAATATTCAACAAACTTAACTCTTTTTAAAGCTATGCAGAAACACATTAAAACCTCCACACAATGTCTTTAAAGGCAGAGCATTATTCATCTGCCGTAACAATCAGTGTTATTTCTGAACACTCTAAATTGAATCCAAATTCCAAGAAGTCCTAGTTGTGATTGCCACCTAGTTGACATGTGAATAGATTTAAGAGCCAAAGAGGGCCCTCAGTTTTTTCTCTCTGCTCTTCCATATGCCATTGGCTCTGTACTTCCACCTGCTGACCTCTAATGACTTGTATCACATTAAATTACAGTTTCCAGAATTTTGTCAGCTTAGATGACACAGTTACTATCACTGCTTCCTGGGATGGCCACTCTTCTGCTCTAAGAGGAATGTGCACTTTATTCCTAATGAGTATCCAACTGGCTTTAATATCTAGCCATTGGTTCTTGAAAATATGTTAAATTAAAGTGCCTAGTATCTCATATTTTCTTTGGGGAAAATACCACTACTCTGTAAATATATTCAGGTTTAGATTGAGCTCAGCTCTTCCTAAGCGCTAGTCTGATTGCTGATTTCAAATAAATTATCTGACAAACATAGTTCGTTCCTTGGCTTACAAATCAATGCAGGGTTTTTTTTTTCAGTTACTCATAAATATTCAATCAACATTTTATGTGAACAAATGATTTCTGACATTCGTTCTGCTTCTTGATTGGACAAATGATAGTTAATGAGCAGGGGGGAAAAAAAAATCCCCTGTTCACAGAAACACGCTGTGGATACAATCATTCCATAAACATTTCTGCAAATAACCGTACTCTGCAAGTAGTGAACAATACGAGGGAGAAACTAAGCTGAAGCTGAATTGCTGATCAGAATTTGAATGAATGCTGTGGAAGTAATATGGCTCATGTAATTACAGAGGGAGTTAAATATGCTTTCCTGGGGACTGCACTTGGTCCATGAATTCTAAATGAGCCAGTGGATGACTTCAATTAATGGAATGACATCATAAAATTATCAATAAAACTAAAGAAACTATAAAATGAATCTTCCATCTACTGTATTAACTACCTTCTCTAACAGTTAAGCACATACTCTATGAATTTGAGAAAGAAAAATCCGACCTTCAGAACTTCAATGAAGTAACAAAAGAGACAGTGCAATATCAATCAAAAGAATGTTTCAATTGACAACCATCCAACAATTACTATATCATCAATCTTCAAGTGCTATACATGTGCTCCAATAACTATGTTGCTTTTATGCAGAATTTATATTGTAAGTGACAATTGGTTTTAAAAACTGCTGATTGAACTGCCAATTTCCAATGAGAACAGACGTCTTTAAAATATGGATAACTCTAGTAATAGCTACATAATATGCAACTCTGATCTATCTCAAATTAACGCACTTACAAAACGTGAGATGCTCCAACAGTATTAAATTATGAGACATTGCAGGTACCCAACGCAGCTGCTCTATTTCTCCCAAAGCATTAAATAAAAGCATTTTCAACCTAGCAAAGGAAAGCTCTGCCCTTCTGTTTTGATTGTCCTCTATCACCCCATACAAGTAAGTGCTCATTTGCAACGTGCTTGGGTGAGAGCTCAGGGGGGCAGCTTTAGGCTCCGGGATCAGGGCAGCAGCCAAGCACTGCAGAAAGCAGCAGCAGCCTCCAAACCACAACAGCCTGTGAATTTTGGGGGTGCTGGCTCCAAGGCCCTTCATCACCCGCTCCCTGGGTGTCTGTAAGAGACTCCTGTAAGCCTGCACTCCTGAGCTGAACCAGAGATGAAAGGCAGCGGTACCTTTAATCAGCTTAGCATTCAACAGGAAACACACAGAAGCCCCATCCAAAATCTAGTGCCAGGATTATCATCTAGAAGCCCAGCAATATTTCACCTTCATGTTTCCAAATGTTTTGATATCATAACCTGCTGAAATCCTCTCGACCAAAGCCATCCATACAAAAAAAAATCACTTACTATAACACAAGAAAAAAAATTGCCTGGGAATGTATATGCATTTTTATTTGCTAGATGAGAACAGTTCTGAACTATTGAATAATATTCAGGCTAACCACTCTAATCTCTTCTGAATTAAAACTGTACATGAGAGCTTGAAATGTTCTGATAATTTTAAATTCTTAGGCACTGTGGTTGCTCTCAGTTTGTTTCAATTATATTTTTCAATGCAGTGTTTTTAAATACATCTATTCTGTGAAAATTGTCTTATAAATGTAAACTAAGGGAGGAAAGTTCTTGCGGTGACCATGAGAAGCTCAGTAACTATTATTCATACCTTATAAAATGTAAAAAAACTATTGAAAGAAGACATTAAATAGTTTGAGAATAAATTCCTTTGATATACCACTTGCCCACTTCATGCATCAGCCACATCTATTTAACAAAATGCTTAATAGACTGTTTCTAGTCAAACTATAGAGACAGCAGATATATGTCCCTCTCCTCCCATATCAATAGTGGACAAGAAAACCAGGAAAGATGAAAATGATGTTAAAATAGGATTTAGTCATACAGAGAAGCAACAGAATTCAAGATGAAGAGAATAACCCAAAGGCTGAAAGGCAAATGCAACACCTAAAGCAACACAGAAAACATGCAAGGTAACAATAACATGACGCACAAAACATGAAGTGAAAATATTTCATAAATTATTTTTTAAAACCTTTGAAAAACCTCCTGTAACATATAGCAGTATAAATTAACCAGTTTTTCTTAAGAACAGCAACCCTCTGCTCCTGCCCCTAAAAAATCACAAATTGAGAAAGCCCCTGGTCTGTCAGCCTTGGGGTCCAACAGAGGAGAGCAGAGGTGTTAATGGATTAATCCCATTGTCTCTATACATCCTTTGCAGCCCAAGAGTGCTGCTCTGAGCACTCCACAAGCTTCTTACTAATATTTTTTGCTGACACGATGCATTATTCTTTTCTGCAGTAATGTGATGAAAGCTGAGTTTATCAAGTCTAGGTAAATTACATCAGATTTTTTGCCCGTTGAAGTTTCTATTATCTCTCTGGAAATCCTGCTTTCCTAGGCAAAACCGAGAAACTGAATGTCTTTGATAGCACTTTCTGAGTACCTTTCTGACATTACTTCTGATCAGCATTTGCAATCTTTCCTCCCATTAAAGGTTAACTTATGCTTCTCTATCTTTTCAGCACATCTTCTAATAGATGTAAAATTGCATCAGTACCCCTACTATAAAATACTAAGTAGTACTGCTATCATGAAAGAGCCCTTATCCATTCTGAGATGAGCATTCCCCTTTTATTTGGAAGAGTGGATGACTGAGAGATACGACATATTACAGACAACTGCTTTTATTCCTGTAATATTTTGTGGTTAGGGGTTTTATTTGCTTTTTCAAACATATCTTCTGTGACACTGGCCAAGTTATCTTTGACTCTTTTGCTGTGTCTACCTGCATAAATGAGCGGTCATTTCCCAGTCAGAAAAATTCTTAACAATAAGCCAATATTAATTAAAATGACCTTTGTTTTCTTAGAGCCTTCTTGGCTCCAAGGTTTTGAGTAATTCAAGTTCTTAATGTTCTTCCTTATGGCACTCAAAAGAGCTGAATGACTTTTTGAATTCTTTCTTTTTAACTTCAACTCAGGTCCTGGAACCTGAACGTCAAGATTAGTACTTTAGCCAGATCACTAGTCTCAGTTTATAGTAGTATTTTCCTTTTTTATTATTCATGCTCCCCTTCAGAAGTGATCCTGTACGCTAGGTAAGAATACAGATCTCAGAAGCATCCAAGACATTTTTAAGGTTTTTTTTCATTCTAGACCCACCTATTGAAAAAAGGAAAAGAATTTCTTCAAAACAAAACAATTTCTCCAAGACTACAAAAATCCTATATGCTCCCAAATGAGAAAATCAATGTTACTCTTAGGAAAAACCAGATTATTTTTCAACTTTTTCATTTCACCATGGTTGGAGTTTCAATTCCAAGCGATCAGTTCTCTCAGTTCTCACCGGCATACACAATGTTTTTACACTAAATGGTTTCAAACAGGAAAATAAATAAGCAAAAATATCCATCCCATTATTTCCAAACTGAGAGAGGTAAAAGACATTTCATCTGCTCCAAAATAATACATTTCTACAACTTTTTTTCTTTGCTTTTGTTTTTAACCAGTGAAGTACAACATACAAAAGACCTATCATAGGTTTGAAACCTGAAAAAGGAGCTCTTATGCTTATTCTTTTGAATTCAAGTGCCCAAACAGAGAATAATATTCAGTATGTCTGGTATCTGTATAAAATGAAGAGACAGGTTAGCCTCTGTCCTACTGTTATAAAGACCTGTGGTCATTTGCAAAACAGTAGACAAATCACTCATCGGTGATCAGATCCACAAGTTAAAAATTCAACACCACTGATCTTCACTTGCCAGTGAGCAATTCTCTTCAGTTTAAGAGAATCTCTCCCACCAGGCAATGGACACTGGATTTGAATGAGGTAAGCAACACAGAAGACTGGGTAACAGTCGTGTTATCTCCATCAACAGAAAGGCCCTTAGAGTTATAGAATTATTTAGGTTGGAAAAGACTTTTAAGATCACTGAGTCCAATGGCAAACCAAACACTGTCACAGCAAGCACAGAAATAATTCACTCATGGCAAACAGCTCAGTACAAACCCTGCTCCAACCCAGAAATCAGTTTAAAAGATTATTTCTCTGAAGCTTTGCACTACAGAAAATAATGAGAATTTGGCCAGAATCAAATGTAAGGAAAAACATTAAAATAAGAAAATAATATGCAATGTGAAATGTCTTCAATCACAACACATCCCCAAGAAGAAAGCATTGTCCTTCTTGTGCTAAGCCGAAGAGGACTTAGGCTTTGGTTTTGGAAGGTTTTGGAAGCCTGTGAAACCTCCCTGTAGCCCCCTGATGCACCTGTTATATATTCTAAAGAGGCCACAGCTTTGAAAAAGTGTTGCTGCATTTAGTTTCTCAGGTACACATAGAGAAACTCAACTTTGAAAAGGATTGCAAAAAACTAACTCCAGATTTTGCTTCCCTTGCAAACAAGGTCACGTTATCTATTAACTTTACTATGATCAAAACCAGAATTTATGCACTGCAAGAAATTAGCAGAAATATAAATAGCCTTAATAAACTATTCAGCAGGAATGCCTTATATAAGACATTAATAGGCATAGCAGTTTACAGAATATGTTTATAATAAAAATTATAGTTTATTAATGCTTATAACTATCCTTGCTAGGCAGTTTCACTGACCCTAAATTATCTTCTATTACTTAGACCTCTATTGGACTGAGAAACCTAGATTTAAAAAAAAAAAGAAAAAAAAAGTTATTCTAGTTCCAGAAAGAAATGGTAGTGCACAGAGCAGATCTCAGATCAGGCTGCCTCGTCCACAGGCGTTGAACATCTCTAACATTTGCCTTGAAGACAAACGTGAACACCAGCCCTGAGTCCTCATGTAACTGAGAGCTGTTAAACAGCTGCTGTGCTTCCTTTTGTTTCTTAAAAAAAGACTGTCCAAAAATGTTTACTGAAGCCATCTCATCTTCAGGGCAATGATTTTTCCACTCTGAAGGGTCACCCATTGATCCATCAGCAGGTTTTGTTCTGTTCTCCCTTATTCCCGACAACCACGGAAAGGAGACAGAATCAGCAGCTGCTACACGTGGGGCCTTCTGTTATACCTTTTTTCTTTTTGTTTTTTTTTTTTGCACAGAGTTCTCAGTTTGCAAAGCTTATGTGTTTTACACACACACTTCAGAACAATACTTCTAAATAACTGAAGACTTCTTTTCTGAAAAGTATGTATTACACAGTAGTTTCTTAGAATGCTGGCCTAGATTACAGTATTACTCACAGTAAGTTTAACTTTCAGCTGTAGGAGAAAAAGAAAACACCTTCATCCATAAGGTAACTCAGAATCTGAGGCATCACAGGTATACTATTCTTAAACTCCAGCAACTCCTTTACTTAAAACTTTTCAGGACAGCAGCACTGTGGGACTGTCGGCAGCAGCGTTAAAACTGTCATGGAAAAGCAGCTGCACTGTTCACTGATTTATTTTTTTTTAAAGCAAATGAATAGGTATTATGGAAAGCCTACCTGTAGTAAATTATTTAATCACAATTTATCTATTAATTTCTCCCTATATAATGGTATACAATGCTCATTGGTCATCACACTTCACATACACAAAAAGCCACTCCTAAGAGGGCTCCTGTTTCTGCTTCCAAATTCCCTTAACACTCATTCTGACAAAGCATGGGGTGGTTCTCCCAGCTTTCCTGGCATTGATGATTGTCCAATACAATTTGAATTTCTTTAGGCACAGGAAAAAGAAAAAGCAAAAAAAATTAACATAGCAACAGACTTACTAAAATTAAGGCTCTATTAAAACTGAATGTTGAGCTCTTTATATTTGTAATGTCTCAATAACTTGAAGATCATAATAACTTTAGAAATGTCTAAATTATTTATGTAAAACAAGCTGACAAATTTATTCTGCTCCCCTTCCAAATTATTTTCAAAGAAATTTTAATTATTTGGATAATTATTTGTTGAAAATCTATGAATTGTTTTCTCTCCTGGGTTTACAGATTTGACTAATAACTGTACGGTGTCTGTGATCAACCCTGTAATTTTTTAGTGCAATATAAATGCCTTCGCTGATAGCCATCTCTAGTCATACATATGTTCTTGGCTACAAATTGACAAGTATCTGTGGATGAACAAACACCATGCTAAGAGGTTTGATTGAAGAAAATACAGCTTTTATACAAGTATATATGAAAAATATTTTAAAAGGAGTAGTTAGGAACTATACAAGGAGCTTTCAGAAGTTTAGAAGTTCCTGGGAGTTTTTGTAACAGCTGTTTCAATACTTTACACACCGTGCTTAGAATACAACATCATTTTTTCAGGCCAGAGTCTCGTACACTGTGAACAGACACAGCTCTACGTGTTGGCATGATTTCCTTTCACCACCTGCAGTGGAGACGCAATAATTCGTACCAGACAGGGCTACAGCCATAGGTATCCAAGTGTCACTTCTGCAATCTCTTTTAAGAATATGAAATTATATAAATGGGTGTCCCTTCTCACCTACATTTCTTTCCTAGTGATTTTCCCCAACCTAGTCTTCTGACCCTGGTCCTCAACTTGAATTCCTAAAATTCTGACTGGTTTGTATTGTCTTTTATATCACTGGATGAGCTTTGGGGTTTAACTGCTTACAAATTGAGAATTATAGGAGCCAGAAGCTATTGAACAAGGGAACAGAACTGCCCATTATCCCCTCAATCACATGCACTTTTCAAGGTAAGTCTGTACTTAAAATACCATCAATCAATGAAGAGATATTCGTTTATTATACAATAAAGTCTCTAATAATGTCATGTTTGATCCTCACCAAAGAATCTTCTAAATTATTGCTCAGGAGTAGTTTTAATGCAAGTGACACACTGTCTACAGTCTGCTTTCAGTCTTACAGGCCTGGCTGAACAACAGTCTGAACAACAAACATCGAGGCTCAGGCAGTTCCCAGAACTAGGCAGTGAATGCAGCCAGGCCTCGGGCAATGACTGCAATGACAAGCAACCATCTTTTCCATGCAAAATAGGGGCACTGCTGGAAATAGACTTTTAGGCCCAAACTTATGACTGAATTGTTGCTTTACTTCAGCATGATGAAGAATTAAAACCTTTTTCCTTTTCTGAAGGGACCTCCACAATCTCACACAAACTTTATGTTTATGTACTGCTTTGCCACTACTATTCTTCTGCCTCCTCATTTATCTCCTCTTACTGTCTCCCTTAGTGCCAGTTCATCCCATCTCCCAATTCTTCTGTTTCCCTCTATCATCACACTGATGGGGGGGGTGCAGTTGTGCTTTTCCTCTGACCTGTCCTCAAGTGATTAAAGCAACATGATTTCTAACACCACTAAACAGTGTGGTAGGAACCTGTTCGAACTACTTTTGTCAACTATTTTACCACGTTGCATTTACTACATTAGCTGTTTTAATAGTTGCAGAAGGCAGTTTTTCTAAGCAGAAGCAGCATTGCACAGCAGGAGAGGCTTGATAAGACAGGCTAAAAGATACACCAAAAGCCCCTTACAAATGGTTGACCATCAGCACACCAGTGGGACCAAAACAACCTTCTGGCCTCGGTTCATGCACATCTCCAAGCTGCCCAGTAGCTGTGGTGGCTGAGAGGAGCGATGGCAGATGTGGGATGGTGATGTTCTTGCTGGTGAGTCTGGGGAGTTATTCCAACACACTGTATGTTGCTGTACAGATGGGGATAGTGATGACAGTGTCGCTTTGGACAGAAAGTGACTAAAGGCAGAAACGGAAAGATGGGATGCTCAGGGAGCAAAACCCTCTGGCAGCAGAACCGGGGCAGGATGAGCAACTGTTATGGGACAGTTATGCTGTTCAGACACCACCACTGAGACAAAGAAGCTCTCAACAGAATCTGTAATTATTTGTAATAAAATCATTCTTGCTAAAGATAAAGGAATAGCAATTCTTCCCTTAAATTCATGTGAATGGATTGCAGGATCATCCCTTGTGTTTTTCCCACTGGTTGTGCATGCACAGTGCTCTACAGTGGATGGCATCATAACTCCTGAGGTGTTCAGGCCCCTGGGGACCAGGACAAAATACAGCTACCCTGGAAAGCACTCTCTGAAGACGGAAGTGAGGGTAGAAAACGTACCTAATCATAGATTCTAGTTTTTCAAGTGCCCTCTGTCTTTTCAGGCCAAGCCAAACATCCTGCTGGGAGAAATTCTTTCTCATTAGTAATATCAGAGGGCTAAGGAAATGGACAGATGTTCTGATTTTCCATTCCATCCTACTATTTAACCACACATAAGATTTGCATCAGTTTCTCTATTTGTAGAATGGAAGTACAAATAAACACAGTTATAAAGCACTCTGAGACAAAGGACTGAAGGAATGAGCTATGAATATGCTAATGTTAGTTACAGTAGGCATATGGAGTGGATTGCTCAAAGGTTGGGAAATTTGAATCACAGGATTCTTATTATGACTAATTCTGATTCTATTCAAAATGAAACAGAAACACCACAGGGAAAATTATTTCTGATAATTTCATTGCAATATTTGACAACATTTCCTTGCCATTTTCTACTGCTTTTAATTATGAAGCTACACGTGATGTTTTGGATACTGTCTGCAAAAAATGGAGGATGGGATTTTAGCATCAGGTACACAGTTCCCCTTTCTGTTGACTGCAATGATTTCTTCCCTGTGTAATACATATTAAAAGGAAACAGTAGCTGTCTCTATGATTCTAAAACTATTCCTCACACCTCATCTAAGCCATTTCCTATGCAAAAAGATGAAAATCCTAAAACATCTGAAAGAGGTTAGCAGGGAAAAATAAAAGGAAGTTACCCAACTTAGAAGAAGGGCTACAGCAGTAACTAGGGACTGCAACTTAAACTGCATATGAGGGAGTGGTTCCTGACAATCAGATATATGACTGCACATCTAGATACGACTGTGTAAAGTTCTCAATGGTGGCAGCAATAAAAGTGTAAGTGGAACAGCTTCAACAGTAAAACTCTGCACCACAGCTAAGAATGGCGTCACCCAAACACTCACGCAGGCAGTCCTGAATCAGGGCACTGGTCTGTTTTGATAAGGACTGCCAGGTGGGCAAAATATCCCCCTTCATCCAGCATTTCAACACTACTAGAATAAAACTAGCATCTCACCACTATCTTTTGTGGTTACTGGCAAAATTAAAAGGAATGTTTATACAAATATTTCCCACATGCTAGAGAAAAAGTAAATGGCTGCAGTTCGGCTTAAGCAAGAGAGGCAACATGTGCAATGGAAATATTGTAAAAGTCTGCTGAATGATGTTTGTTAGTACCGTAATACACAACACAGAGAATTCTCTTTCAAAAAAGTTCTCATTCATTACTGGGATCTTCTTATACATGGGCCTTTTTGGGTGCTTTTTAACATTAGTTACAAAATTATATACATAGTAATGGGAAGGAGACACAATACTGTAATTATGAATAAGCAGGATCTTGCCAAGAAAAGTTTCCCTTGCCTCCTTTCCCTCTGTCATGTATTTGCTGCTATCTCATTTATACAGAATTTCAGCTGACACTCAAAAGTAGTTCTTTATCTGGTGAATACTGAACTGTGCTAATTGAAGTGACTTTCATTGTTGTTGTTTGTTTCTCAACTCTAATTAAAATTTTTAATTGGACTTTACAGCCATGCCTGCAGTGTGTTGTTCTCACGGATGCTGTGCCCTCCCAGTGGATGGGGAACGACGGCTCTGGCTCACGGGTGAATTGCACAGCTCCTTCACAAACACCGTGGACTATCTTAGAAACCTCCTGGAGGCAAACAGTGGTGCCCACATAATTATGTGACAAATAAGCCCCAGCCCATGCAGTGAACGAGTCTGATGGATGGGATGCTCGTATTTTTCTGTCTTCATCATTCATAACTTACTCAAGCATGATGCCACTAGTGATCAATATTAAAGGCCCTCAGCGAAGGAAGCCAGCACAGAACACAGTTGCAGGGTGTGTAACTTGGCTAGGAAATCCAGACTCCTCTCTGCAGCTCACCAAACTGTGTTTCAGCTCACTGGGAGATCCAGGTACAGGGGACACTACCCTGCTGCTCTGTGTTTATTCCTGAGATACTACAAGGATTAATTTGTTGTTCAGTCAAAACAGGTAACTGACAATTCCCAGGTAAAACCACATTCCACAACTTCATAGGGTAGAGCTTAACAGGGTCCTTTCGAGAAAACAAATACAAAAGGTAGTCAGATAAACAGCCTGGAGGGATTTTTCATTTTCTCCAATCACTCCCACAAGTATATCATTTATGTCAATTTTCATTTGTTAATTTTAAACTTATATAATCTGCACATCTGTCTTTGACACACATGTTCTAGGCCATGTAAAATTACTTTTCCTGTCAAGATTTGCCAAGAAACACTTTCATTTACACCCATGTACTTAGTTGGGGAGACACATCTTAACCCTCTTGCTTGCCAACCTCGTAAATCCAGCTGTTGTGTAAGAAAATGGAAAGGTTTTGGTGATTTGAGTCTTTGGCACATATGAGAGTAACAGGACAACAGCAAAGAAAGAACAAAGGGAGCTTTAGAAGTGGGGCTTCCACAAGAACAGGGTTTGAAATTTGACACAGCTCTATGGTGTGAAGAAGGTGGCTGTACATTTCAGATTTGTGGAAAAGAGACAGTAAATATATAAAGGAAAAAAATGTTGTTGCTTCAGATAATGTATAAATAATGAGCATACCTATGTATGTATGTAAAACGTTTCAAAATGCATTGTTTCATTCATATGGCATGCAGAGATAAAGCTCAGAAATGAAACCTTTTATCAACACATCTGGGAAAGCGCTGACTCTCATATTTCTGCAATTCTTAATTAATAAATAAACTTCACTGTCAAAGCACTAATATACTACTGATTCTCAATTTATAGCAGAAATAATGCTCTATCTTTCTATAAAAGAGCTACCAAACATCTTACCGACGTATTGTTGCAGGAAAACAGTGACAGGTACAAGCTGGTTCCTCCTACACAATCTGCTAAAAGCAGCAGCAATATCAGAGATCATTAGATAAACTAACCTGTGGTGTCATTCCATGGCAGATATACATGATTGGGATATTCTCTGTGTCTGGCCCTTGATCAAGGCACAAATCACTTTTCAGGGAATTCTGCAGCTAAAGTAAACAGAAAGAAAAAGAAATCAAGCAAGTTTTACATGACTGAAAAACAAAAGGCATGATTAATTTCTTTCTTTTTAAAAAAAAACCACAAATGTTGAGCAAGGAAAGATGCAGGATTAAAAATACGTTGCCGTGAAGATTTTGAAGAGAAAGTACCTGGATTAAATTCTTCCTTGCAGATAATCTAACACTACTGGTTTCAATAATATTGCACAAAGTTTCAGGCAGGGTAGATTTCAAAGAGCATTCAGAGATAGCAATACTTTTTGATATACATTTAAGAAATATTAAGTCTGATGAATCTCTGGTACACATCACATGCAGAATCTGAATGTTTTACCAGTGTGGCTAGCTGAGCAGCATAGATGAGGTTTTAAACAGCTTTTCAGAATCCCTCAGGAGAGTCGTCTGATTTCTGGAAATAATTCAAAAAACTCCTTTCTGCTGACACCTGGAGACTTCTGGCCAATTGGTATGCATTAGCTCCCCTTTGCATTATTCTGGGCTAGCCCACGCACAGCAACGAACGGAATGCAAAGTGGTTGGCCTGGTCAGCACAAAGCCCTGTTTGTTATTACCTGTGCAATGCTGAGACAGAGTTTGCTGAGAGTGAAGTGCTAAATTAATGAGCACAGGTAGCTGGAAGGCCTTTTCTAAGTGTGAGGCCAAAGATGTGGATGGCATACCCATGGACGTGTGCAAAGGTGTTCAGTGGTGTAAACTGGTTCAGAGAACAGCAGAGACCTGCCTGACAGAGGGAGTGAAGAGGTGATGTGGTTTGCAACCACCTGTGATTAACTGAGCAGCTCTTCAGCTGGGCACAGGAGCCTCCTTTGAGGAAAACAAATTCATATGCTTAGAAAGGAAGTCTAGAACTGCACTAGCACATAAGAAGTGTGGACGAGCCAGAGGCTGAAGCCAGACAGTGAATAAAATCAAACCCATCATCTCATCTCTACAAGGCTTCCAGTTTCAAACCTAACTCTAAATTCTGTAACAGACAGGAAAAATCTCGACATTAAAGAGAAAATACGCATTAGGTACCAATACTAGCATTATTCTCAAGAATTAAAGCCTCAAGATTCAAATAAAGTCCCCTCTCTCTAGGCTTCATGTTTCTTGTGTAAAAATGCAACCATAGCCATGACTCTAATCATAATCAGACAACTAGGCACCACTCTCTATCCAAAACAATGATGAACATTAGCTTTATTAATTAATGCCTGGACCATCCCTGCCTTTGTGTTTTCAAAACCTCTTCCACAAACTTCAATTCTAACGCTTGTCCTAGACCTAATGTTATAATCTTTTCCCCAACAATACCCTTAATAAAGGAAGAAAAAAAATCTGCCCTGACCAAAATCAGCATGTGACTTAGCTGAGAGGGCTGACCCAGCAGTAAAACAGATACATTGATTTTGAGTCCCAAGCCTTGAAAAGAAACATGACCTTAACCTAACAGCAGCAGCCCAGTGAACAGAAAAAGAGAGAAGACACCAAATTCCTCTGGACACCAATCCTCTCACGAACCTTGAAAACAGAAAAATTAAATGAGCTCTTCAGATTTAATATCTCAATCTCTTATCCCAGTCACAACTCTACAATTTACTTAGAATACCTACAGAGAACAGATCACTACAGAAAACAGAAACAAAAAAGTCACCAGCCTGTTAACTAATGATTCTGAGGTCCAGATTCTTAGGAAGTATCCCTTTCTAAAATCTAGTGGCTTTGTGGAAACCAACAACTAACCTGGCTAATACCAAGACTTTACCTTAAATACAGCCCAATATATAACCAGGTCGTCAGTCCCTGTGCCAAAATCCAGAAATAATTAGTCAATACTGTCATTTGCTCCCTTTCAAATTTAGAGCCTTACAGAATACAGACATAAACTGAAACTTTCAATTTGCAAAATTATCTTAAACAAGAAATTGCAATCAGGGAGCCACTGAATACACCAGCTTTTGGCTCACTGACAGTGTTTCCTCTTAACTTGTGGGGCACTGCAGAATTCAGAAAGAAATTTGCTTCCCAAACCTTCACTCTGCCACCAATCCCAACCCTAGTTATATGCCACAGCATAAACTAGACATGAATGGTACGACTATTTTCCTAACTCTCACAGAACAGGAGGAAATTTAGGATTCACGTGGGGTGGCTCTGTGGATGCCTATATCCTAACCTTCAACCCTGCTCAGACAACTTTTTCAATTATTCAGTATTTTTTCAAATTGATGATAACTCTATATTTTCTGGAAAAAAAAAAGGAAAAAGGCAGTTGATGAATAGAATCATTTAAAGAATAAGAAAGCAACTGAATTGCTTTGAAACATCACACCTTTCTCCACTGAAAGACGTGCAAGCAAACAGGAAAGTAAACACAAAAGAAGATTACATATCCAAGCAATTTTTTTACTAAAAAGATTGGGGCACTTTAGCTGTTTGTGTCATACAATAGTATTTCTTAAACCAGTAAGCTGTGTATTTCATAAAACACTCCCCCTCTACCTGTTGCCATACTTATTTACTGCTTCCTTTGGGAGAGTACAAATCAGGCCAGCTCCTCACACCTCTCCCACCTGAGGAGGCCACTCTCACATACAACAGACTGTATCATGTGCACTATTGTGCAGTCCCTAAATCACAGAATGACAGAATGTCTTGAGTTGGAAGGAAGGTTAAATATTGCCTAGTTCCCACCACCCTGCCATGGGTAGGGACACCTTCCACTAGACCACGTTACTCAAAGCCCCATCCAGCCTGGTCTTAAACATCTCCAGGGATGAGGAGTCCAGAATCTCTCTGGGCAACCTCTTCCAGTGCCTCACCAACCTTATAGCAAAGAATATCTTCCTCGTAACTAAACTAAACCTGCCCTCCTTCACCTCAAGATCAGACCCCCTTCTCCTATTGCTAGTTCAGCAGTTGGATTTGATGATCTTAAAGGTCTTTCCCATCCTAAATGACTCTGTGATTCTAAATTAAGATCTGGCTACAATCTTAAGAAGGTTGAAGCTGTAATACTAAGCTTACTTTGTGAATTCACCTCTTGTGACAAACATTGCAACTGTCAGCTCTGATGTGCCTAAAAAAAAATCACACCTTGAGTATTTCTGCGTGGAATACAAGCCATGAAGCAAACAAACAAAAAATCAGGGAGGAAGTTAACATTCAGAATACCTCAGCATAAATGACAGCAGAGCAGCTGCTTCAGTCAACTAACCAGTCTAACAAATTACTTAACTAGTGACTTGAAATTTATCTGATTCTTCTACTTAGAGTCAGACATTTAATCCGTTAATTACTTCCACTACTACACCTTTTTATAACAGGAAACATAAACAAGACCCTTACCACCCCATAGGCGACAGTATCTGAATACATTCTCATTTCTGGGTACACGCTGACAAGATACCACCTAAAGGTCTTGCACTGGAGCTTTTTCCTTAGAGCCTTCCTCTCAGAAATATCACCAATATCAATTCCAGAGTCCTGCACATAAAACAAAGGACAGAAAAAGCAGAAAAGACATCAGCAAAGACATTTCTGTGTAAACTAAACATCCAGAGTCACCCCCATTGCTGAGATGCTCTTGACCTATGACAATTCCCAGCACTTGGTTGGGAAGTGAGTCTGTAACCCACACACACCCTGGAAGCGTCTCAGTTAAATTTGATTTAGGTCACCATGAAGGGATCTCTGTCACAGTCTGCTCTGGTGAATGGAACCACTCTTGTTCACTTCAGTGGGATTTCTACACAGCGTCCAATGAGTGTCACTGCTGTTCTCCAGTTTCCTGGCACTTTCCAAATCCAAAAGGAACTGTCAGGAAGCAGCAAGTTGCCCTAGAAACAACCTTATTGCTGGTGTCCCACTGTGGCCTAATCATTAGCAGACGACACTTTCTGGCCATTTTTGAAGCCTGGGTTACTGTTTCACTGCAAAGAGCAGGAGCTCTGCTCACCTTTCTGAAATAGCGCTTATTAAATTTCTCTAGTAACATAGAAAGAGAAGTTGCTATTTTTGTCAAAAGCAATTGCAGAATCTTCTCTCGCCCAATTTTTATTCACCTTTACAGTTCTGGCTAACCTACTTCCTACTTATCATTAGAGCAGATCACAAAGCACGAGTGTCATAAAATCCCTGCATATAGAAATCAATAATTTATCACATTAAAATCAGGCAGCGGAAAGTTTTAGAGAGGGATCTGAGTGCAAATCCATGGCTGCTCTTTGACAGGAAGTAAAATGAGACATTTTGCTCCGCACTGTGCTCTACCACTTCTGCCTCAGAGCAAAATGCAGGATAAATGAATTTTCATGGAGAAATCTTATAATCTATCTACTTAAACAACAGCTTTTACAGGGCCATAAACACCCCAAAGATTTTGTCAGCCACAAGATAGGATTTAAAAATAACATCGAAAGCAATGAATTTTCTTAGTTACACATCAAAAAGCTATCTGTATAAGTAGGTTTCTGAGCTGCTAAAGCAACAACTGCATCCTGAAGCACTGAATTAATGCTAATTTAGAACAAGTATATTTTATTATGGAAGCATTTTCTAACTAAAGTAAAATTGAATGCCACATTAGCAAAATACACTAAAAAGTAGAAAACTCAGCTCTGTCATATACAGACATAACTTAGTCTTAAAAATAGTGACTCCTCTCAAGCCCTACATCATTCATAAAACTTTATGTGGAACTCCTCCTTAAGAGGCCATTTTTATCCCAACTTTTGTGGTAAATGAGTAGGCAGAGGAAGAGGCTGTAGGGTGCTGTAAGAAAACCAGCTGATCTCATGAACAAATCCTGCTCTTGCCCTTGCCGGCGTTTCTGCTGCTTGCGTGAAGGAACAGGAGGGTGCCAGCACGCAGGCATTTGACTTCCAGTGCTAACAGGCTTCCTGGGATCAGGTTCTAAATTGGTCCAGTGCACTCCGATTCTTTTCTCACGCAACCCTGCAGGCACCAATGTTTTTTTTCTCACAGCTTACTATGTCAAGTAAGGAAGAGCATCATGGGCCTCCATAATCATTTCCTGCCATGCAGTTGGAGAAGAAAAATAGCATGTGTAGCATGTTGGTTTTATCATCAGCAACATGGGGAGCACAGTTCTTGCTTCTGGGACTCGATGAATCTTCCCTTTGGGTTTGAAGTGCTTTTCTGAATCTATTTATCTAAGTGATTGTGATGCAGAAATCACCACAGCATCTGAGGTTCCCATTTGAAGCCCTTGGTACTTCAGAGAGAAGCCCACGGGGATCCCAAGAGGGCAGTCACAGCACACTGCCAAATGAGTCTGAATCCTTTTTGTTATTGTAATTATTACTAGCTCTCAAAGACTAAAACCTTTGGAAACATCTAACTCCTCAGAGATCTGTGAATTCTGCCATGGAAAAATCAGGTCCTGTTAACATCTTGGAATAACACGTTTCATGGAAAGTCCTGACTATTATAAGTGAATCCATTTCTATTACCTACACAGTGCACTATTTCATCAGCTTCCAGACAGGGAATTACTCCTGTAGTTACCCACTTGCATAACAGTATTTGGCAATGCTATCTGTCTGCCCTGTCTGCATGTTTTGCACAATGAAGTCTTGACATCTTTTTCCTTTAGTTGAAGCTAGGTTTGGCTTGAAAATTGTCCCTCTTTGGTATTTCACCATGCCTAGCCTTTCTCATCCATCCTCTCTTTGACAGATGACTACTGGAAATCTGTATTACAAGTGTCCCACAAGCTTTTTAAGTGATTTTTTTTTTTTTGTCTGCTTCTTTACACTGAATTCTCCCCCTTTCTCCTCATGTTTCAGTACCAATGAGAGCCTGCATTGCTCCTGACCTTTAGACGTCTGAGGACTCCCACTAATTATGTATATAATTTTCTTTATACTGACTGATTCCATTCACTTCATGTTGTCAGAACCAAAAAGACCCCCAGCATTCCTCATAGAACCATCGAATGGCTTGAGTTGAAAGAGACCTTAAAGATCACTTAGTTCCAAAGCTCATGTCATGGGCAGGAACACCTTCCACTAGACCAGGTTGCTTAGAGCCCCATCCAGCCTGGCCTTGGACACTTCCAAGGATGGGGCACCCACAGCTTCTCTGGACAACCTGTTTCAGTGCCCCAGCACTCTCATAGTAAAGAATTTCTTCCTAAAATCTAATCTAAACCTACTCTCTTTCAGGTTAACCTGAAATCCCAGCTTGCCCTGTCACTATATGCCCTTGCAAAAGGTCTCTCTCCATCTTCCTTTGTCGGCTCCCTTCAGGTACTGGAAGGCCACAATTAGGTCACCCTTTTCTTTCCCATGATGAACGACCCAAATTCTCCCAGACTTTCCTCATGGGAGGGAAGTTCCATTCCTGCAATCATCTTAGTTCCCTCCTCTGGACTCACTCCAACAGGTCCATGACCTTCCTGCGCTGAGGACCCCAGAGCTGGATGCAGCACCACAGGTGGGTTCTCACCAGAGTGGAGCAGAGGGACTCCTCCAAGTCCTTCCCTATTTTCCCCATGGCAAAAGATGGAAGCTGGGTGAACATTCGAATGTACCCATCTGAAAGTCACAGTCGTTCTGACAGGAAAACTGTCTGATGGTCACCAAGGTTCCATTCAGGCTTTATAGGCCTGGCCAGCACGTGAAAACTAAGCTGTTTCACAGTGGTGAGAAATAGTAAGAAAGGTTCTTAGTGCTACAGGTTCTGTACGTGCACACAGCAGCAGATTTCTCCCTAGAAGAGAGCCATCTCAGTATATTTTAGAAGAGACTGCACTATTAAAAACTGATTTAGAATTTGCCAGTTTTTAAGTCTGCTCTGCTGTTTGACAGCAGTAGCCTTTGTGAAAATGAAGAGAGAATATAAGTTCAGTGCAATCGTTAGTACATTTGTAGTGGGAAAACAACTGGAGATTGAAGTAGTAAGAAAACTTGTTATTCCTCTTCAGAACTATAAACCAAAACAGTTTTGTCAGTACAAGATCTACTCCACAAATACCTTGATGTGTATTCTAGCAGGCTTATTTTCTTCCTTTTCTATCAGCACAGTCAAGACTGTGTTTCTGTTATTTGTTAAATGAGAATTTAATAACAATAACAACAATCTATCTTTTCCTTCTTTATGAACTTGATTTCAAATTGCATTCAAATCTAAAATCTGCAAAAGCTTNTACTGTATATCCTGGTTAGCAAAAGTACTTCCTAAATTTTGTGTTAATGCTGTGGTTTTAAGTCAAAAAACTGAAATTTAAGCAATGAAGATCAACCAATCCTCAAGAAAATAACCAACAATAAAAAATAGAAACTGAAAATTAAATCTATCAGGTTAATCACAAATAATTTGAAATTGTTTTGACATAAAATAAGTAAACCTATCCAATCCAGAAATGTGTTTATTTTTGTATGGACTGCTGTGTGACTACTCAGAACAGGGAAACTTAAAGGGCATCTTGGACTCTGAACATGGGACTAACTTTGAGAAAAGTTCTTTACCTATACCAGATTACAGAAGACCTTTCATCTTCCTGGTACTTTTGTGGTAGATGATGTGACTAATGCTGCAACCTGAAAATAAGGCAGCGACTTTCCCACTTAGCCAAAATTACCTAGTTTTAATCATGAGAAATGAAAGATGCTATTGAAAACACCCAAATCAACATCAGCATTCATATATCTAGCTGGGTTTTTGTTTCTGACCTTTCTTACATGTTAAAATAAAGGAGAAATACAGCATTTTATTTCTTGAAAGAGAAATTGCAGTAGAACCAGTTTCTCTGAACAGTTGCAAAATGACTCTGAGAGATTTTACAAACATTTTATTAAAGAAAAATTAAATTGCCCTTTAATTTATTAAGTCCAGACTATTTGCTTTTGTTGTAATGATGAGAACTGCACTCTAAGTTAAAATCCAAATTCAACTCGAGTCATGGTTTCTAACCTGTTGATAGAAACAACCTGTTTTATACGGACCCTGGATGATCCCCAGAATAGGTACCGTCGCCTTTCCCTGAGCCCTAGAGCTCTAAACTGTGCATACATTAAATATCATTGACTACAGAAATGAAGAACAACTGAAACCAAACTGAACTCTGAGGTTAGCCATCCAACACTAGGTTTTCAATATGATTTATCAACCAGTGCCCATCTGTGGAAAAGAAATCAGGACAAGCAGTCCAGCAGGGAGTTGCAGTTGGCTTCTGCAGCATGACATGGCATCCACCAGCCACCCTTAATCTGATGTGAAATACTCCAGAGTCAAACATCCCACCCTTGCATCAATAGATGTCAGCCTCCCTTCCCCCTTGGCAGACCTCTGCTCCCAAATCAGGGGGAATCAGAGCTCTCAGTGATGGTAAATAGGAGACTCAAATTCAAAACAAGATGAGTAATGTAGATTTGATATTTTTTTCCTCCCCACATTTCTGCAGCTACTAGATTAAAATGTCCATGAAGAGTCATCAGTGAGGATGATGAACTTGACAAGAAATTAATTTTTAAGGAATTTGAAGAAGCCAAAGCAATTATTCTAGAATAAGACACAACTACATATATATATATATATGTTTATATGTAAGTGTGCATGTATAGGCATACCTTATGCCTATATGTGATATATAAATACATACATACATACAAACAGACTCCTAGCAGGAAAACCAAAATTTGGGGTAGTAATGAAACACAAAAGTATCTAAAGACAAAGCCTGCAAACACTGGTCTTTGTGACTCACCTCCTGGGGTATGTTCCATGCCATATAGACATGGCTCTTAAACTCATCCATCCAGACTTCAGCCACCCTCAGTGCGTTTCTCCGGACGTGAGCAGTGAGATCTTCGGTGTATGGTTTATGTGCTCTTTCAATGTGGGCAATCCTGGAGCAAGGCAGAACCTCAACACTTCCTCCACACTGCCATACCTAGGAGGCAAAGAGAGACATTCTGCTACTGAGAGCTCCTCGCACCACTTCTGGTCTCTAGTAAATACACTGCAATTATTTCTATGCTTGTCATTGCTACAAAGGAGAATAACTACTCAAGGTTTGCTTGACTATACAGCATGTTTTTTTAGACAGTTGTGAGAGGAGAAAGTTATTATCTTTCCATACCATGAATTATTACTACTACTTAACGTTACTGCAGAATTTCTACATTACCAGTAGCCTCTCATCACAATCTTCCTGGATCAATTTAGCTCTTTTCATGATTATTAATAACATTATTTGTAGGGCTTTCAAACCCATAACAATAATACCTGGTTCAGGATTTTGCACAGTCCACCTCCACACATATATGCACTACTCAGAGTCTCAAACTAAGGAAACCAAGCCAATAAACTTTTTAAGACCACTAAAGTTTCAGGTTCTAGGAAGAGGAAGACTATAAATGCACCTTACGCTTTGAACACAGTTCAGAAATAAATTATACCAACCAAGACCACCTAATGACAATGTTGTATAAACAATTTCACCAGTCACTCCTCTTACAACGCATTTATGATGTAGGTTAGTGTACCTGCTCAAGTGTCTTTCAGTTTTGCCCACTACCTCAATTGAGCTAATGTCCATAACATTAATCATAAGTATCGTATTTATTCCTGATTTTCTCTTCCTGCTTTCAACAAAAGAGAAAAACACTTGGGCAGACTTAAGAGTCAGTGAAGTTACATGTATTATTTTACCTAGAAGCTCTTTTCCTGTGTACCTTCTATTATGTAAACTTCCTAACAAGATCAAGGCAGCGCACTCAGAACGGTTGAGTGGCTGCTGCTCAGGTGAAACCGCAGGTGCACTCCAACTGTTTGATCCTGCTGAACAAGTACCTCAGTGTCCCACAGGCAGGTGTACTCACTGAGAAGTGACAGAGTTTGCCTCATGATACTGCCAGCAGAGATTTCTGAGGCTTGGTATCTCATACGAAAAGAGCAAGAAATGAGAGCGAGGGCGCTGCTTCTTCATATAGCTCATCCAGCAGAGTATATTCTGGTCTCCCTCCTAGTGGCCAGGGATGTGGGTTGGCAGAACATCCTGTTCTGGAACTGATCTCAGACCGCTCAGGTCTGTCCATCCTATAGGCATATGCTCTACTAAGGAGGCACTTTGTTCAGTCATTCATTTTATATATTTAGACATCTGGCTTGAATACAGCATTTAGGCATTTGGCAGCTCCTGAGACCAGAAAATGTGGCACGAATTCAGAATGTTTATAAAGCTTTTTCTGAACTGGTGCCTAATTGCATTCAGCATATGCTGGGAGAAGAGATAGAGCCTTGGTTTTCAGAACACTATGGAAAATGAGCTAACCCATGAACCTGCTGTACAGTCAAGAAGGGAGCTGAAAAGACTTCAGCATGTCTCTGTGTCCAGAACTTGGAAAACCAAGAGTAAATAAACATAACCATTATCAACAACAGGGTAAAACTGAGATGATCATAAATATTTAAAAATAAACGTGTAATTGATCTGGCACAAGAATAAATAATCTGGAAACAACATTTGTGTCCTGTCTTTCTAAATGTCATATTAAGTGGGCAATCCAGTTTACTATCTAACAAAATGAATAGTTTGTCAAACAATTTTAAATGGTCCAGCTACATCTTCTAATAAAGACTAAATATGAAGTATCATCAGGCTGCATTTACACAATGCCTGCTTTCGGTCCAAGTCATTTCTCAGTACAGCATTGACATCCAGCTATAAACAGTTTCAGAGTTACTCACTGTACACTGCTTAAATTAGTATCATAAAAGACAAGGCAAATGTAGAGATGGTCATAACTCAGCCCAGGACAAGGCAATTCACATACCACACACACTGCCTACTCTGTCCAGCCTTTGCTCATTCTAACTAGGAATGGTCTTAATCCAAGTCTAATGTGTGAACATCAAATCTTTTCTGGGATTTTCAGAGTTAGGCCCGAATGCCATCACGTCAACAAGTTGAGCCAAAAATGCAGAGTCTATAATAAGCTGCATTTCCAAGTAAATTTCTAGGAGCTGAAAATCTGAAGAGCAGACTCATCCATAATTTTAGTATTAATTTGGTAATCTGGGAAATCTTATTTGACTTTATAATGAAGTTATATGCTTTCAAAAAACGTCCTGAGATGACCAAATCTGTAACATGGTTTGTAAATAACAATTACTCACTATGTGCATATACATCAATTAATCAAATCCAGTGGCCACTCCTTTCTCCCAGACCTTGTTGGTCTTTGTTCTATTTCCAAAGACTAATCAATTACCATCAATTACTTAGCTATCAATACAGATGCTGATAGAATTGGTGGATTACATTAAACAGTTTCTAAACCATGTTCTGTTATTTCTAAAAGAAGCTTTCATTGACAGCGGGATTACCATACATCAACAACACTCTTTTATCCAAACATTTCATTGTCCTTAGAGAGAGGTCTGCTGTAAAAAACCAAAATGTAGTTAGGTAGGCATTAAAGTGGGACTTTCTAAGGACTCTTCTGTAATCTCATGGAATTCTGGTTTCCCAACCCCTAAAACATGCAAAATCTCCAGCCAAGGAATGAAGAGCTTTGCTATCCACACACTAAATATTAAACACTATACTAAACTGGGTATATGAATACTAAATAATAAATATGATTAACTACTACATGAAGTGTCAGGGTTTTTTTCAATTCTTCACTGACAATATTTTAAATAAGGCAATTTCTTGCAGTTTGTTTCTTTTCCACTTAGATTGACTGCTAACTTGAATCTGACC
This sequence comes from Grallaria varia, assembly GCA_013396735.1. Classification (NCBI taxonomy): domain Eukaryota; kingdom Metazoa; phylum Chordata; class Aves; order Passeriformes; family Formicariidae; genus Grallaria; species Grallaria varia. The sequence continues at coordinate 55,527 of VWZG01013361.1, read as the reverse complement.
ACTCCTACCTCCCCCCGCCTCCTTTACTCACATACACAAATCCATGGTGCTCTAACCATTGCCTTGGAGTCATTGTGGATACCTGAATGCTTTTCAAGACATCTTGAGAAGGTACACATTTCGTATCAAAAGTGCACAGGAGGGACTAAGTAATTACTCTGAACTAATATCTTTTAGTCAAATATAACTTTTAGGGTTTTTTTAAATTGTTTTACTACTAAGAAATATATTTTCTTAAATACTCAGAGGGAAATTGTGAAGCCTTTTAGAGTTATGTGTTCTTCATTTGATAAAATTCCTGTAGACAAGAGATTGCCTTAATATATAAGAAATAGGAATAGCAATTGAGGCGTCAGCTCCTCACAACTTCACATGTTTCCCCTGTGGATTTTGCAGTTATTTTTCTCCTGTCATTAGCATGCTTTGTTCGGGCTTCATCCATACCTAACAGCACCTTTGTAGTTCTCTGGAACTGGTATTTTGTGTGATTGATATAAATATATACAAAAGTTTAAAATCACTGAAGCTTTTCCAAGTTATGACCCATGACTTCAGCAGCAAGTCTAAAGATAAAAGAGCTTCAAAGACTTTTTTAATCACATGGAAGGGTTTGAAATAAAATGTTATATCTCTGAGCATACTGTGACTGCAATCAGTAATACTTAATGACTAACCTGCTTGTACAAATTGCAAGGAAGAAGCTTGATTAATTTCCTAAGCTATGGTTAAAAAGAAATTCAGTACTTTTTCCTGTTGCCCATGAAGATGTTTAACCTATGGCAGGCAAGCGGTGGAAATTGCCAGCAATAGTCTCAATTTCCTGCCAAATCTCTAAATATAAATATGCACTTGTAAAAAGTAACATGCTTGTATCACCGTGACATGACAAATAGCCATCGCATTTCATGCTGTAAAAGCATCCATTTCAAAACTGTACCAACAGGTCTCAGACTTTGCCTTAAGGTAAAGACCGCAGAAAGTTTTGAAGCATGAGAGACTGTATATCTTTGGGATTACTTCACATGATTCTGGAGCCCCAGAAAGGCAGAACGCAGAATTTCTTGAGGTCCTGGTCCTGATGTTTCAGTTTGCAAAAGCAAAAGCAGTCTTTCAGGAAAAGAGCACACCAACGGGATTTTCCCCTCCAAAGAGCTCTCAGAGTCCACTTCAGTGTGTTTTCAATGCTCCCTTCCAAGAGGGCCTTAGAAAGGGCTCTTTACTCTTGAATTTCCTGAGGAGATTCATATATTTGGTATAGCCCAAGAAGGGCTCTGAGGGATTCCTCTGCTTGAAAGGGTTTTTTGTTCCTTCATCACTAGCAAAAGGTAGGAAGAGTCCATTAAAAAATTCAAGGTCTAAGGGGACAGAGGTTCCAAGGTGAAGACTTACCCAGCTGAAAGACTAAGTGAGAGATGATAGGAATATTAAATGAATACATAGAATCTACTGGGGGGGGGGGGGGGTGGGAAGAGTGAAATCTCCCTTTTAGTTCTTCAAATTTGTCCAAGCTCTATGCACTTTGTGCTGTCAATTTATCAAAGGTACATTTACACATAATTGGGGCCCTATATCTGTGTGAATTTATGTTCACCAAGGCTAAAGTAGCACCACAGAGCAAAGGGAAAACATGCTCTTCACATTGGGAGAGCCAGGACAGCAGTGGACACGTAAAACCACAGGTGAGGACACAGGTGGTGGCACACAACCTTACAAATCTAGTCACAATTTTTTTAAAGCAAATTCCATTCACACCTGGAAAATCTGTTTCACTAGGCAAAGGTCTTCCCTTCTGTTTAGTTTTATTTTTAAATCCCCATCTTTTAATAAATCCTTTCCAATTTCATTTAAATGTATTTGGATTTGCATATTTAATCAAAACAACTACAGCTCTGAAGCTGATCCCTCTCTCAAATATTTAATTTATACTTCATTATAAAATGATATAACACTTCTTCATTAAAAGTGTTTCTTTTTATCTCTTTAATCACTGACTGTTCTTTTCATGTTATAGAACCTAAATCTAATAAAAACATAAACCCTACATGATGCTGAGCGGTTTATTAGCATGTACTGCATTCATTAAGTTTACACAGATTATGCAGTTTCTGCAAGAGCTGATGTGACCTTGTTTGAAACTATCATTTCATTTGGACTGCAAACAAAACCTTTCAATGATTAAATGATTTCTCAAAAAGCTGAAGTAATTTCTACTTTCTGTGAAGTTTGCAAATGGCGAAATTAGAAGAACTCATTAAAGATGCCCTCAAGATAAGAAAATAGTCAGTGTGAATTAATTACTACTGTGGATACAAACTACCAGTTACCAATATCTTTAAAATTTATTTTTGGAGAACAAGTTAATGTAAAAACTATTTGCAAATCTTGTTAACCTTTGCCATTACCATTAATTGTTTACTGATAACCAGTAATGAGCTTGATACAGGCGAGTATGAACAAATTATTTTTATTCAATATCATGACCACTTTGAGTCTGCATTTTTACTTTGGTATCTTGACAGGTGACTGCAGAAGGGACAGAGAGAATGGTGAGACACAAAGATTACTGAAATCAATGTTCATGTCTCCTGTTGCAATTGGTGAGTTTTTGATCACACCCTGGAAGTTTTTGGATTGTCATGTACATTTGAGTATGTACCTCTGTAGACCTAGAAACTATACTGTCTGGAGGAAACATGTTAATCTTTATTTAGGTCACACCTCCACTGAAGTCAAGTAATCTTCACTACGTAACTAAAGTATTGGCCGTAAGTATTGATGGATTTGGCTAACTTCCTCCAAAAGTCAGCAAGAAGACATGCACACCTTTGTTTATTCCACTAGTCTCAAATAGCTTTCTCCCACTAAAGAAGTCTGCCCAAACAGTAGAAGTAAACACAGAATCCAGGACTGAGGCACACAAACCCAGGATTACAAAAATGAGAGTATGGGTGAGCAGGAAGAGAAAGAAAATACACAGCTTACTGAAGGGCCTGTTCTGGTTTATTGCCTGCTTCTAGACACTGGATGGGCTGGAAAAGAGAATCGCATACCCCAGCAGACCAAAAATCACGGATGTAACTTAATTTCAAGAGGTGACTGCATATAGTGACAGCTCAGAACAGTACATTGAAAGAAATCAGAGACTGGAGAGAAAGATCATTAAAATTACTTCATCTGTTTTACTGAAGCTCTGTGAGGTTCTTGAAGACACAAGCCTGTCATATTTTCAGGTAACTTTCCTATTTGGATGTGAGAACAGCTTTTTTCCAGAACCAAGCCAATATCTTAACGTGAAACTGTAAGCAACCTCCAAAATCATACTCCCATTATCTAAAAGATTTTTCAGAAGGAGAATGAAAGACTTTTACATAATTAGAGCTGCTCTTCATTTTCAAAATTTAAATTATCCCTTAAATCTAACTTTTGAAGTCATCATTAATTGCTTCATAGGCCTTCTTTTACTTTAATTGTGCCTTTATAAAACACTCTCATTGAAAAAGTAACATGTAAAGATTCTTCCCATACTAAACTGCCATTACTTTCCTTCGACTTTTAGCTAACTGCTTCATTATGTACTTTTTAAATTGTTTTGTTCTGCAGGGATTAATCCTGCCTGTATCCCCAGGAGCTGTGAAACTTTAACAATATATTGTTAAAACCATGTATGGTGTGTTGCTGGTTTACAATTGCAGGAACTATTCTCTGCCTGTGTCACTTGGAGATAACACGCTTCAAGGGTCACTGAAGGCATACGGCTTCATTCAGCTCTCTTTCAAATGTGTCTGTCTCATTGCCAGGCACATCAGTCACTACACTGGCAAATTTAAGACATGAACAGGAAGTAAAAGAAATCACTTTTCATCTTAAAAGCCACAAAAGTAGGACAGTGAACAACAGGATCTCCAGTGGTTTACTATCCATGGAACAATATACTGTGCTGCCTATCTTTATTTTTACCTTTCTCTCCTTTACCACAGCTCTACGTAATTCAATGAGTCTTGTTAATCTCTTACTATTCTTAGACTTGATCAGAGAACAGAACAGAAGACAATATCCTGAGCTGGAAGGGACCCATCAAGATCCTCAAATCCAACTCCTGGCCTGCACAGAACAGACCTAAGAATCACATCATGACTCTGGAGTCTCCCTGTGAAGCCTGACCTTTCTTCCAGAGATGACACAATTTCTTTTTCCTCTTGAGCTCCATAAGGATTCCTTGTTCAGCCAGCCTGTTCCTCCACCCCACTTGCTTGATTTCCAACACAAGGTGCTGTCACACAAATAAAGGTATCTGTCCTTCACACCTTTGACCCAAACATGTTGCATCCATTCTGGGGAATCCATCTCAGTTATCTATTCACTTCTGTTACTCCACAACAATCCCTTCCTCTTCCACGCTGATCTTCCTCTAATGTTTGCTTGATTTCTAAATCCGTCTTGCAATACTAAAAACAGTCAATGAAATTAAATTCTAGAGAGTTCTCAGCTCAGCATCTCAGTCTGCTGGTGTTGGCTGGGGCAGAGTTAACTTTCTTCACAGTAGCTGGTACAGGGCCGTGTTTTGGGTTTGTGGTGGAAACAGTGTTGGTAAGACAGGGATGTTTTTGTTACTGCTGAGCAGCACTTACACAGAGTCAAGGCCATTTCTGCCTCTCCCTCCACCCCACCAGTGAGTGGGCTGGGGGTGCACAAGGAGTTGGGAGGGGACATGGCTGGGACAGCTGACCCCACTGACCACAGGGATATCCCATATCATGTGGCATCATGCCAAGCATATGGGGGAAAATCAATGAAGAGGAATGTTTGGAGTGACAGAATCCCAACTCTGCTTTATGCACGCTGGAGCCCAGCTTTCCTGGAGATGGCTGAACACTTGCCTGCCAGTGGGAAGGGGCAATGAATTCCTTGTTCTGCTTTACTTTGTGCGTGCAGCTTTTGCTTTATCTACTAAACTGTTTTTATCTCAACCCGCAAGTTTTCTCACTTTTAAGCTCCTGATTCCCCCACCGCATGGCAGGGAAGTAAGTGAGTGGCTGTGTGGGGCTTGGTTGGCAGCCAAGGTTAAATCATGACCCATTAAAACAAACATGGAACCTCCACAGCCTGGCCCATGAAGAACTGTAGTACCAGAAGGCACAATGGCATTGCTGCTATACTGTGACTTGGAAGTGCAGAAAGGTATTAAACACAAAGCTAATAATGCACTAATTAATTTGCATCTCACCTGGGTCCACTGATTTGTAAGCGTATATTGACTTAAACTGGTTTACTTCTTTCCATACTGCTATAAACATTTTCCTCCCATAAAACATCAAGATATCCATATTACTTCCCAGCAGCTAATGAGCAACCAAACAGGCACAGTTGGTGAAAAAACCTTTGTGGGAAATCTCCAAGTGTCTCATTGTCCTTCCTTGTAGGGTATAGTGATGCCACATGTTAGCTGGTGCTGTAATTTCCTTTCCTGTGGGAGCAGATAATGAAATGTTCTCTCCCCAGAAATAGTAAAAACACAAAAATGATTCACTGTTAATGTTGTCTGTATGTATAATTACACATGCTGTAGCTGCAGGTTACCTGCTGAGGCATTCATGGGCAAAATAGGGGGGAAAAAAACAATTATTCCAATGTAGGAGTGACTGAAACCAGAACAAGTCACAAATAGCCAGTTTCTGCTGATGTCATGACTGACAGAATTGGGAGGCATGACAGTTCTTTATTTTATTCCCAATAGAGCCTTTTTTTTAAACCTGTAATTTTAGTTTGTTGGAATTACGAGTCTGTAAATAGAGAATTGTATTCTGTGTCATCTTGGGATTCAAATTGGTAACACAGTGAGGTACTTTGCAAAACAAAATTAACTTTAGGAATAAATTTGTGCACACTGATAAGCCACTGCTGGTCCCAGAGGATGCTGGGCAAGTGCTCATGCCATACTTGCAGTGCTGAAGAATTATTTTTATCCCGGTGAAAGCGTGAGCTATGAAAAGCATTGGATACATCTAGTAAGAAGTAACATCTGGTCAATCTTTAAATTTTTTTCTCGCAGAGTTCAGTCTAGAAATGGTCTCTTCTTAACTCACAAAACGGATAAAAGCAAAATAGGCCTCTCTATTTGAAACTTTAATGCAATGTTAAAGAGAAGTCATCTTAAAAAGCGGTATTTAAATTCTGTCTAAAAGCAACACGTAAGAATATTCCTATTCTTGTACTTCTCAGCCCTTTGCCTTTGCACATCATCATCACAATACTGGTGAACAGCACCTGTGATCATAAACTAGGGATGTTTTCTGTACAACAGGTCATTCCCTAGTGGCAAAGGACGTTGGCCTACTTATTAAAATCAAGTTTAAAACACGCTTTAGGATTACAGCAAGTGATAGTATCTGTAAGTGCAAGAACAGGGGACATCTTGATTCATTTTCCTGAAGGATATTTAGGAAAGGTCAGTGGAGTGCCATGAAAGGGGAGCCAGCAGCAAGGACAGAAAGGGACATGACATCCCACTGCTCGTCCTCCCTGCAAACAGTTCCACAGCACAGCAGCTTGGTGAAAAATCCCCTCACTTTCTTTGTTCACTCCCAGTCATTTCCACCTCTTGGCACACCAGCTGGTCAATTTTCCTAACACAACAGTTTATGGAGCAGCACGGTGTGTCACAAACTGATTAACATTAACATAAACCTTGCAATTAAAAAAAACCCCACAACAATGTAAAGGTTTACTGAACTGGAGGTGTTCAGGGACAGCGGGTATGAGGAACCATTCAGACCACCGTGCTGGAGTGCTGCAAGAATGAGATAAAGAGCACGGCGAGGAAGAGGAAATGCCAAGGATGTGCTGCAAAGCTAAACCTTACCTTGGACCCTTGTGGATTAACACAGGAACTAAACACCACTCGCTCCCTCCCCCTGCCATGCCCCCAGTGGGAGGAGGGAGAGAACTGGAAAAAAAGTAAAATTCGTGGGTTGAGATAAAGACAGTTTATTAGGACAGAAAAGTAAGGAAAAATAATAGTGACAATGATAAAAGAATCAGAATAAACAAAAGAAATTATGCACTGTGCAATTGCTCACTACTTGCGACTGATTCCCAGCCAGTTCCCAAGCAGCAGCCCCTACCCAGCATTCCCCCCAGTTTGTATACTGGGCATGACATAACACGGTATGGAATATTCCTCTGACCAGGCTGCATCAGCTGCAGTGGATGTGTCCCCACCCCAGCTTCTTGTGTCCCCCAGCCTACTTGCTAGTGGGGCACTGTGAGAAGCTGAAAAGCCCTTGATTTAATGCAAACTCAGCAACAACTGAAACATCAATGTGTTATCAACATTATTCTCATCCGAAATCCAAAGCACAGCACCGTTCCAGCTACTAGGAAAGAAATTAACTCCACTCCAGCCAAAACCAGGACAGCTATGCAAAGGCTTTCCTTAATAAAATCAGACTTCTATTTACAAGCAATATATTCACAGTTCATGTAATTTATGGCCTGTGTTAGAAACACTGACAGGTAAAATTGCTGGAAACTTCTAGAGAAAGAGGAAAAAGTCCCAAGTGCTTTCAGTTAAATATGCAGATTGAGGGGCAAATGTAAATATCTTCACTTGCATGTGATTATCAAAGAGAACACTATTGTAAGGGCATATTATAAGAGATCTCAAGGCAAGAAACAATTGGGATACACACACACTGTGGATTGGAAATGGCTGCACATGTAAAGGTTCCTATGCATCATACAGGAAGGACTAAGTTAACTAGTTGGCAATGAAGAATCATGATCCCAGAAGTGAATGTTGTGGGAGGTTAAAGGGAAAAAAAAAAAAGATAAGAGAGAAAAGCACATTAAAAAAAAAAATTACCCCCCAAAACCCTTACCTCACAAGAAACAAACAAATAAAAGAAATCACCTCTGCCGTTTGAGAAAACAACAGCTCAGAGAGTGCCATTATAGACTTCACATCTGCCTGCTCTGCCACAGGGGGACCCTCTTGTACGAAAAAAACCCCAAAGAACACTGGGACTATTTTCTGCTTGGATAACTCATTTCTTCATTTCTATCCATAAGCTGCATTCCTCTAGTTCTCCACCGACAGAAAGAGCATCAGCCCCACCTCAAGTCTACAGACAAACCATCAGACTAACAAGAAATGAAGCAACTAATTTCACTATGGCAATGTACTGTATAAAAATAGTGTGCCATCCTCAGTCTAACTATAAATGTAATTTTCCTCCTGGGTCAGCTGGTGTAAAGTCCTGATATATCATTTGGTGGGAGCAAGATCCATTCCTTTTTCCTTAAAGAGCTATTAACTTCTAACAAAATTTCCTCTTACCCATTTAACAACGCCATTATATCCTTGTGAACACGAATTCATCTGCAAGCACAAAGTCTTTGTGACATACAGAATTACTCTAAGTCAAAGCCCTGTACTCTAAGTACATTCCTCTGACTCTGATGACGACTTAGTCTGTGACCTGAGGCAAATCACTGATTTTTGTTCAGGCATCCCTAAAAGTGGTACAAATAACTTTGTTGCAACAGATATTTGGGAGCTTTATCAAGCACACAGGCTGCTTTGAAAGACAAAAGGATTTCTACAGGCTTGATTTCAATAGAAACTCCTCTGCTGACTCCAGCAGGAATTGAAAGAGGCCTTGTAAAACTAGACTTGAACCATCCAATGCAGGATCTGATTGATTGCATCCAACTGATTGCAATGGATTTATAGGGTCTTCTGTAACTACAAGTACTGCTTGTGCAAGCAAAACCCACAAGCAGAGCACAAACAAGAGTAAGAAATGCCAGCCTTAAACTCACGTTCTGTTTCCACTATAAGGCAGTTACCAACAGCTCCTGCTTGGTCACATGGATAAGCAATGTGATTCCAGTTTTCTCTCCAAATGCAATCTGGTCCCTTAAAAGCCCACTTAAGACCATTCAATTGGGAATGATTGAACATAAACCAAAAAGAAGCATTACGCCTCCTGTCATGAATTTACAGATATGACTCTGCGTCACAGTAAATGAATCTTCCAAAAATCCCGGTTAAAGTGATTGAGCTACTTAAAAAGGATGCTGTCAAGTCTTGCATCAACCAGCTTGCCTTTATTTTTTGTGGGGCAAACATACAGCTTTGCAAGAAAACATTTGCTTGAGGAGAAAATCAAGTATTGCATCTAAGAATCAAAATTCATTCCTATTTTGAACTCATCTGTCAGCTTCTAGCTCAAGGCAACATCTCTATTAATATTTATTTAATAATATATGTTCAATATTTTCAAATGTTATTACGAAGCCACATGCAAGGGGAATAATCTTAGAAGTTATAATAATACACCAAATCAGAGACGCATGGAGCTGAGTAGTGAAGCAAATTCATCAGAGTCAAGAGAATAATCCTCCAAAGAACTGTTTTCTGTGGCTTGTTACAGTTTATCAACAATGGATACTTCAAATACAGTTTCCAGCAGTTGGGGATTTTCTTGCACTCTTGTAACACAAATAATTAGATATTTTTGCAGGTGATGAGGTGACAAAAATACCTCCTGGGTGAGGATTGTGGGATAAGTCTTGATTTTGCCAGGGCCTAATTCCTCACAGTAGTTTGGCTCACAGCAGTTTTACATCCTCTGGAACAAAATCCACAATTTAAGGAGACAGGACCATGTTCTCCTTAGCATGGTTGAGATAAACAGGTAGCTCAAATGATCCTAATGCCCGCTGCTATTTCTGCAGTCAAAAGGAAACTCTCCTGTTCCTGGAGACATTTGCTCTTACACGCTTATGCATAAAATTTCCCTACCAGGCCAGTTTGGGCACACGGTCTGCTTCTCCATTATCCTGCAGGACGATGCTTGTCACACAGCAGAACACTAGATGACTTTAGATACTTCTTAAACAAAAGGAAAGCGGCAATGAAAGATGAAGCACAGTGAGCAATATGCAGACATGGATTGGAGAGCACCAGTTTAAAATGGAAACATTATTTATTGCACCAATACTGTAATTATAATGTAGTTTTTGTAGAGCAATTACTATTTTTATTAAGTGATTCATCATTGGCCTTGCAGCGGAAAGCAACACAAGCAATCTAGAGATGACTGTTTGGTGCTGCAGAGACAAGAGTGTGGCTCAGCAGCAGAGACAGACCGCCCAGCCTGAAATCACCTGCTGATCACAGTTTTCCATGCAGCCCTATCTAAAGGAATGGCAGGCAGCCCCTGGGAGCTGCCCCTCTAGGGAAAAGCACTTAGGATGCACCTGAATGCCGTGGCTGCCCACCAGAGCAGGAGAACACCTCTGAGGCAGCCCCCTGTACCTTGCAGTGTGTGCCCCAAGGTGTGTCCCAGAAGCAGGGGGCTGAGGGATAGACCTCACCTTCCGAGCTCGACACCTGCAGAAATAACACTGTGCTTCCCAAAAGCCTGAACATTGCGCTGTACGTTTGTCACAGAATATGCTGAGTCCAACTCCTGGCCCTGCACAGGACACCTCGAGAGTCACACCATGTGCATTGTCCAAATGCTTCTCGAACTCTGTCAGCCTTGGTGCTGTGACCACTTCTCTGGGGAGCCTGTTCAGTGCCCAACCACCCTCCGGGGGAAGAACCTTTTCCTCATACCCAAACTACACCTCCCCTGACTCAGCTTCATGCTGTTTCCTCAAGCCCTGTCACTGGTCATGAGAGTGAAGGGATACCTGCCCCTCTTCTTCCCCTCCTGAGGATGCTGAAGACAGCAATGAGGTCTCCTCTCAGTCTTACCCTCTTGTTATCTAGGATGCTCTGAGAATTGCGAGAAGGACTGGTAACAAACTGCTAAAAAACCTATTCATTTCAGCTCAGTAATTTGTTTTCCTATGGCTGGGAACACAGATTCAAGCCAGGATAAAGTCAGATAAGGCAGCATACATTATGCTACCTTGCACACTACAGTCTGTCACAGATGAAAGTATTTGATGTAGGTCAGGCACCGCTTCCCTGGAGACAGACAAAAGAGCAGTGTCGGGCCTTATTCCAGCGATCCAGTCTACTCCAAAGTTTCAATTATGCACAGATTTGTGTCTCCCTGGTCTTGTCTATCAACTTACTCTTCCCAATCAGCTTCCACAAGGCTAAGTACAGCAGATCGGAGAGCATCCATCTCATGGTGCAAACCAAGAGGAAACTCCTCGCACCCATGAGGAGGCAATGGCTTTGCCAGTTGAAAAAAAGAACAGAAAAATCAAAGTGACGCTAATTTTCAACTCATTGCAACACTGAGCTGCAAAATAAGGTTTTGGGAGCAGAATGCAGCTCTCTGGCCCTCACAGTGAGGAGAATGGTGTTGTTAAAAGAAGCAGTCTTGCCGTTCTCTGTCCCTTTCCTTAAAAAGGTGCTCTAATGTAACTGAAAGGGAATCTGTGCCTCATTCTTGCTGAAATAACACTTTATCTCTGACAGGCAGAAGAAAAAGAATTTCAAGAAACCAGAAGTAAAAATTAGTGTTTTTTCTTATACCTTGCAATCTCAGCAGAGAATTCTATATTCTTAAAATAAGTTCCTTTTATTTTTTTTCCAATTGTACAACAGTATGCTTTTATTCCGGCAAAGAAAAGGCACAATATACAGTGTTAGCTTCCAGTAATGTTTCACAGCAGAGTTCACTTTATTTTATGCCACACACCACACCGTTTTTCATTAGCACCTATCTAAGAATTTGTCTTGTATAAAAAAACCTGAGAGATTTTCAAACAGAACAGCACTGTGATTTCAAAACAGTATTTAGCTGCGAAGAGATAAAGAAAAAGTACACAAATCACACATGGTATTGCACAGACTAAATGCATGAAAAGCATATGATGGAAAAAGAAAATACGTGCACTTATGCACTTCATGAATATCTTAATTCCCTTCCCTCTGGAAGGCAGTGTAAATGCCTCTATATTTCACTTTGCTCCACATGATATTCCTAATTTAAATAAACCAAAGAATCCAAACAAACCAAACCATCACGCCTGTGAGAAGCTATCCCTTACAGAGTCCGGCATCACAGGTGTGCATTGTTACTTGAACAAAAGAATAATCCTAAATCTGTATTTCTATCCTTGTCCTAGATTAAGTTTTTTAAAAAGATATAGGAGCTTTTGCTCTTTTTTTCTCCCCCTCCTCCTCAAATACTAAATTCATATGTCTGCAGAGCTGTGAATCTCCTTTGCATGCCATCATCCATACTTTTTGGATTGATTTTCCCCCTGTAATAAGAAGCAAGCTATATTTTAAACATAACCCACCAGTGTCGTCTAATTGTATTCCTTACCCTGATTCCAAGCTCCACATTCTCTCCTCCATATACTTCCATGCCTTCATCCAGTAATCCAATCTCTTGGAAGTATTCTCTATCAACTATGAAGCATCCAATCAATGCAGGACTTCTGGAAGAATAAACCAGCAGCAACCAAAATTAGCAGATAGATTATGAACAATTTTATTATTCAGATATAGATGATATTTATAATTTCAGGGTAAATGGTGCATCAAAAATGATTCTTAGGGAGGTATTTCTCAAACAGATTTATTTAGCCTTGCCTCCTAATATTCTTAATTCTAAAGTGAAATAAGTGCCATTGAAGGAAAATAGACTCAAAATTACTGCACATACATATTCACCAGACCAGGCAGGATTTCAGTGCCAACAGTACCAGATCCAGGAGTCTCAGCTCTGTTTCTGAGGCACCAGCCATTCTTGTCTCTGCCCCTGCTAAATTGCTCAGGTTCCTCGTCTGTGATAATCACTAAGAACACCCACTGATGCAGTTCTGTGCGTTTAGCCAGAAGCCAGATTCATCTAGAGCTAAGAAAACTTGTGTCTATAAACTCTTAGGTTAAAAAAATGGTATTATTTCTTGACTAGGACCATCCAGATAAGGTTTTCTAATATAGAATCAAGAAATGTCTGCCCTTACCGGCACACTGCAGCACTAGTTCATTGTCCTGGGCCAAACTGAACCACATCACATATCTTTACTGAATCAGTAAGCTCTGTTTCTGTCCTGATCTGAACCAACCAATTTTTACTATACAGAGCCAATCTTAATGAGGTAAGAGTTCAGGCACAGAGGCTACAATTTCACCCTTATGAGATGCCCTGGAGAAGACTACAAAGCCATTTAGCCTTCTCATTTTTCTCCTACCCTATAATCCACAACAACAAGAAATAAAAATGTCTTTTCTGATTATTATGCTGATATCAGGCACTCTGGTAACAACAGGATATTAATTAGCAGTACACAGGAAATCATTGGGAACACTCAAGCTATAGAAAGTGTAGACATCTGCTTTCAAACAGATTATAGGATGCCTTAATCTCAAATTGTACAGTTCTACAGAAATCTATATATTTATGCCTTTAAGTGCTATACTACCCACTTTATAACAGTGAAAGACTGTTTCTGATCTATTCATTAATGAAGAAAAAGCAGTTAACATCACTTCAAAAGTTATTTTTCTTTTATCACATAGCGCTCTTGCTCTCGGTGCTATTTTTAAAGTATTTCTCAGAGTACTTGCTTCCCTTTGTTGTAATTCTGAAAGCACATTGGAGGCATGATAGAAACTATCAATGAATACACATGGCTTTATTTATTCATTGGTTTTAATTATCCAAAACACACATCTGCAGCATATTGCACTGAATAAAAGGTGCCAGGGAAAGGGCTAGGGAGCAAACCTAAACACCCAGTATTCATAAAAAGGACATTCACTCCCCAATTTTCATAAAAAACAGAGTATAGAGGGAAAATGGAAAAGCAGATTTCCTCTTTGTTCTGCATTTAAATACTTCTAATTTTAAAAGTCACCAGAATAAAAAAATCTATATAATTAATCATAGAATAATAGAATGGCTTGGACCAGAAGTGACCTTAAAGGTCAGCTAGTTCCAACACCCTGCCATGGGCAGGGACACCTTCATCTAGACCAGGTTTCTCAGGCCCCCATTGAGCCTGGACTTGAACACTTCCAGGGATAGAGCATCCACAACTTCTCTGAGCGACCTGTTTCAGTGCCTCACCACTCTCACAGGGAAGAACTTCTTCCTAATATCTAATCTGCTCTCTTTCCATTTAAAGCCATTCCCCCTCATTCTATCATTACTTGCCTTAGTCAAAGGTCCCTTACCAGCTCTCTTGGAACCACCTTTGAGGTACTGAAAAGCGCTCTAAATCTCCCCAGAGAATTTTCTTCTCCAGGCTGAACAACCCCAATTCTCTCAGCTTGTCTTCATAGGAGTATTTTTATACCTTTAACAGAGTTCATTAACCCTGATAACCATTTCTAATGATGTGGAAATTATCACCCCTTTTTACATATGTCTGTGGCAAACCTGTTAATTTTTATCTCCTACTTTCCAATTCCAGGTCCTGTTCTAATGCCCCACCCGTGGGTCAGTGCAGTTCAGTGCTTAAGCTGACAGCTCTCAAGAAAAGTGTCTGCCAGAAAGGAGAGAATGACTGGATGAAAAATACCCCTTCCACTAACTTCATGTAAACTGGTTGGTAGTGATGACCCTGTCGTGCTGCCACTGCCATTTGAGGTTCTGCTGGAAACAAGCATTTTCTTGATGACTGCGTAGGGTTCAAGGACAAAAGTTGAAGAGGACAGCTCAAGGACATGTAAGTAATTTAACATTACACAGCTGAGAACACTCACCACCTGTAAGCACTGCCAGTGACACACTAATCTAGCCCACAGTTACCTTATTGGAGCAGTTGTGTTCTCCAGTTTCCACCACGACTTAGGAGGGTTCAGATATCGGCACCACAGCTCCCAGTCAAACCCCTGTGCTGAGAGGGGATACTCCTCTATTTCAAAAGTATCGTATTTAATGTTATCAAATGATGGAGAAATTACTCTTTTTCTGTTTTCTTTTATCCTGGCGAGCACTGGTTCAGCCCTAGGAAGAAAAAAATGAACTGTTAAGATTCCATCAGTAAAAGCACAGCACTGTTGGAAATCATAGAATAGTTCGGGTTAGAAGGGGCCTTTAAAGATCATCTAGTCCACCCACAAAATAAATACCAGTTTATGCTGTATAGTTCAGAAGGGGCAAAGTCTAAAGCCATTAGCCATTCAGAACTCCCTTTGCTTTGAGATGGAGTTTTGACAGTGCAGGATCTGCCACCAAATAAGACACTGCAATATTTTCTCTAGGATGCCCTGTTGTTAACCTTGATGTTAGCTGGTGGATGGAAGAAATGAGTATCTGCATATCACAGTGCGTTTATACCCTCACTACCATATAACGATAACTTCAGGCTCTCAATATTATCAAGGACAACAAGATCAGAGTTAATAATAGATCTATCCTAGGGACAGAAGCTCTTGCCTTTTTACCATCATTTTTACTTAAGAAGCAATGGAGATATTAAATCCAGACTGAACAAATAAAATACATTATTTTAGTTATGTCTACTTTTGCAGAGTGGCAACCTCAGTGCCAAAATAACACTTTGTTCACACTGCAAAACATAAAAGAAACATAATCTTTTTAATGAAAAGAAGATAAATTTGCCCTCATGGGCAATGGGCTACATTATTGGAGGAGGTTTTTAATGTGCAGTTTTCCAAGATCATTTTAATACACTATTATTAGATGAGCAGATAAACCATAAAAATGGATCTAGATCATGTTACACAGCACAAACACGTTTTTCGTGCTCATTTTCATGATTGTGTCTGAATCTTCATCAAACCGATCAGAATGCTAACTCACCCTCTATATGTGAGAGAAATGCCATTCAGGAATTTATAGTCAGTGCTTGGAAAAGGTCCCTTGGTCAGAAAAATTCAAGGAGACACGTACCACCCCACGCTGAATTCCACATGGGCATCAAAGAGAGCGACTACTGGCGCTGTGGCTACTCTCCAGCCACTCACTCGAGACCGGATCAGCCCCTCCTGCTTGCTGTGTCGCACCACCTTGATGAAGCCAGGCTTACGGGCGTTCACCTCATCAACATACTTCTGCAGCTTCTCCTTCAGTTCTTCTGTAGAAAGGAAGGAATTAGGTGTTGAAAGGAAGGAATTAGATGTTGAAAAGAAGTATCAGCTCGACAAGATGTAAAAATCTGCTCTTTCAGCAAAACAGGCATAGTCTTCACAGAACTACTGAGAATTCTCACAGTCTAAAAGGAGGCAAATAAAAAGTAGAAAGACCATAGATTTTATAGTAATAAAAAAAATCAGATGTAACTATTTAGCCTACATGACTGACATCAGAATCCTGGCACTGTTTAACACTAACATGCCTCAAACTGAAGTGCCATAGCTACATTAAGTGCATATTATGTTACTGTAACAACAAACAGGATAACTATTGTATATTTCCAGAAAAAAAACATGCCCAAGTATTGTCCATGAACTATCTCTACCAATATTTCCAGGGAAAAAATTATTTTTCCTCTTTCCATTTTTTGTTCTGAACTTTGACCTCTTTTCTGTCTCTACTAAACAGTTCCATGACTTCTGCTCTTTTCTCAGCAGAACAAAAACCAGCAAAAGTACTGGAGGAGAATAATTCCTGATTCAAATATAACAACTTTTAAATCAACAGCTATTACATCTCCGGTATAAAGACCACTGCATGAGAAAATACAATATATATAGCTGAAATATGCTATTCATTATTATTATTAACTGAAAATATTCTTCACTATTATTCTTTATTAGCATTGCTGTGTTCTATTCATCTTATGGTACCACGCAGAATTCCCTTGGTGCCATTAAGTTCCCTTTCTTCCAAATCTCTCTACAAACTGAGGAATGTCCTTGCTGTGATGCAGAATAATGCTCCTGTGGCTACAATGCTAAACTGGGTATCATCAAATCTGCATTAAAAGCTCAGTGCTGCCTAGTCCTTTCTGTGAAATACTGAGCAAGCCACTTAACTTCTCCATAATCAATTCCCCATCTGCAAAATGGGATCACCACACTTATTTCTTCTTTTTCAGCCTATTTAAGCTTTAAACCCTAAAGAGCATTCTTTTTTGTGTGTGTGTGTTTTTTGGTTTTTGTTTTTTTGCTTTGGTTTGGTTTTTTGTTTTTTTTTTCTTTTTTGTTTGTTTGGTTTTTTTAGGTTCTTTTTTCTGCATTTGGCCTAAATCCCTGGGGCACTGAGCAGAGGGGAGGCTGTATCAGACAAGGCATGGCATCAGTGCCCAGCAGAGGAAGAAGTCAGTGGTGAGGTTTGGAGGGAGTACAGATTCTGTCATGCTAGCTGCCCAAATTGCTTCCCAGTAAAATACAACCGGGTTTTTCTTTTAAACCCAACCAATGAGACTTTCTCTCCTGTTTACTGCACATTAGCAGCGCGATCTGTTCCTTCCTCTGCGCTGAGCCCAGGTAGCTTCTCAAAGGATCAGCCATCCACTCTGGGAACTGGTCACCTCAAACAGAGCTGGACAACATGCACACTAGAATGGTTAATGCAACAGAAAACTAAAAGCAAGCACACTTTATTAGACACATTAAATGTTCATCCTTGGAAAGGAGGGGGATGGGTCCTCTTTAAGTTGACAAAAATTAACTAAGCTGTTTCCCAAGGGGTCATCAAACCTAAGACTGTTACAACCCATATGAACTTAGTGACCTACTTCTCCAAGGATATGGAAGAAAGGACAGTATGGGCAAGTACAAAGACTCCTTAAATTCATCCCTCTTTGCAAAGACTCTCAGGCAACCACCAGGTGTGATGCCTGTGCAGCTGTTTCCACAGGCATTGCAGGACTGTGCATGCCACATACCTTTGTGTAAATGAACTCTGCATGGAAGTGAGAGAATACCAAAGAAAAGTGTTGATACTTACAGTTTATCATACAAACAAGAATTAAAAAGAATAGTCTGCTGACCATATCCATCACAGTACTTTAAACTCTCGTTATATTTTAGGAATTGATTGGATACGTTCTTAGAATTTTACACATTATATTGCTAATACCTTCAATTTGTTTGCCTATGACTGCATCGCTTGAAATAAACAATATGAGCCGCTCACACGCATAGCACAGAATACTATTCTACTTTGTATTAGATTTGCTGCTTATTGATCAATACACTTCTCCTCCTTTATAAAGTCAGGAAAACATACTTGTTTTTATCATGATTGTGCCAAGCCACACGTTCTTATTGTTCATCCCCTAAAACACAGAGATTTGTAGCAAGCACAAAACTACCAAACCAACCCCTGGCTAACAGCACCTTAAACTCAAAATAACACATTTATGTTTCTGAAATTGCACCCACCTAAAAATAGTGCAAACCAGTTCTCTATTCTCAAAATGTAACATTGTGGAGGGTGAATTTCAAAACACGAAGATCAAAGCTCTGTTTTCAGTGTTAAGTGGCTGTTCATAGCTTTGCAATACTAGGAAGCTTTATTTGCCACAACAATGCAGCATCACCACAGAGAGTAAAATATATGAAAGGAAAACAGGCTCTAATCAAGGACTCAGAAATCAGTAGCCTTGATAGAGTCATTGTTCTCTCAAACCCATTGTTTTAGTAAGTGTGCTATTCTTCCTCCTGTCATATGCTTTTCCTAATGTGGACTGACTTTAAAAGCTTGAATAAACACAGAATGTTTTTCATAGCTAGGTGTAGTATGGAATCAGGTGGAAATGGAACAGAAACCAAGTCTTGGCTTGCCACCAGCATGACTTCAGCGTCCATTACAGCCGGGGCATTTCCTGGGCAGGCCACACTTCCAATGTTCTGATTATGCCGCAGCTTTTTGCAAATGATGTGAATGGCCTGAGAGAGTCTCAGGGGGACCTGGGAGGTTTATCCACTGTCAGTCAGTATGGAGGAATCTTCCCCTGGACTTCAGTACCAGCCTCAAGAAGTGGAGGACAGTACTGCATTTTACCTAATCTTCAACACCAGCCCACAAACAGACTTACTCTGTAGCATGTCCACAGGTCACAGAGCAGGATTTTGCAGTCAGGCACTTTCTGGCCTTTGTTATTTAAAGCAGATCAGCGAGGCTTTGCAAAGGCAGAGTGCTGAGCAGAGCATTATGTGCACCCTTTGTCTTACAAAGCCTACTGGCACACTCCCTCAAAAGAAAAGATAAGGCTACTAAAAAACCGTATGGTTGTCACTCAGCCATAGGACAGAGCAGACATGTAAATGAAGCTTAAAAAGTCACTATTTCGGGAAGAACTTTAAAGACGCCCTAGCGAAATACTTGAGTCAGGTTTTTTCATGCATTCCACGTTTTTCTGACTTTTACACAA
This sequence comes from Grallaria varia, assembly GCA_013396735.1. NCBI lineage: Eukaryota > Metazoa > Chordata > Aves > Passeriformes > Formicariidae > Grallaria > Grallaria varia. Next base: position 36,255 of record VWZG01013361.1, on the reverse strand, counting down.
GAAATGTGAGTTCAATTGTATTTGACAGTTTGAGAGCACCCTGCTCAGCTGGCCTGAATGATAGGACTGTCCCTTCAGAACTAATCATGCACTTTGTGATGGCACTGATGGTCTTCAGCAATACCATTTAAACCCATATTCTGTTTTTTTCCAATTCAAGATGTGTTGCCTGAATAATAACCAGCCTTTTTCATTAATTATTGTGCTTCACTGCTTTATGCCACCATGGGGAGAAGAAAAGGAATAAGCAAATGTGTCATCTTCAATACACTGTTGATTCAGGGTCTAATTATGGAAACAAACAGGCTTATAAAGATAGATGCATTTGCCTTTCAGCACAGAGTCTCTCATATAAGGACTCAATTTGACTAAGCTGAATGAGAATCTGCAATTGGAGTGAAAGAGCAGCCATATATGGAATGGGAAAATGGTGCCGATCTGGCACTTGGAAACACTGCACTCCACCACCTGTCTCTACATGGTACAGATGTCTGGAGAGCACAGCACAACTCTCCTCATAAATGTAGAAAACATAATTAACGTGCCATAATTATGTTTAACATTAACATAATTAAGTTCAAACACTTCTAAGAGGTTGTTTGTTTGTTTTTAGCAAATCACAAAGATTTTGTTTGTCAAGTTTCCCTATTCAGCATGACAAAGCAGTGCTAGACTTCACGAACTTTGCCTTCTTAGGAAGTGGCAGAAGCAGGACAGGATGGAACACGGAGTCAGAAGGCATCAGTCACCCCACAGCTACAGAGATGGTATGGGAAGGGATCATTTAGTGGACAGAATCCCTTCACAAGCCATCTCCTTTCAGGATCATAGCTGAGAGAATGGGGTGGCTTGAGAGATGCCCTGGCAATGCAACTGCTCTCCTTATAACACTGCAGCTTGCTTGGCCTGTGTGGCCAGTCCCAGCTCAGAGGGGGCAACCTGGACCACTTTGAATGCTGGAGATTGCAGCAGGCCATATGACACAGAAATTATTTCTTATATATGTCCCAGGGAGCTCCTCAGGACAAAAACCATCTGTCAATGGCATGTAGGTGAGGATCACAATCTTCACCCAGCTGCACGCAAAATGCCTACTTTTTGTAAGACTGTATTCTCCCTAAACTGAGAAGTTATCAGGCTCAATGCTCAGTGACATAAGGGCCTTAGTCCCTTACACCAGTGCCCTACAGAAGCTGTGGATTTGGCCCCCAACTTCAAATTTTAAAGTTATTGATGCAAACAGCATTGTCATAAATAACAAATTACTGCCTCACAGTCATAGAGAAGGAGCTTAGAGGACACCCAACTAAGCCTCACTTTCAGTAACTTTCATGCTTTAATGTATTCCCACTCTGTGCTTAAACGAGTCCTCACATCTCTTGGAACAACTACATTTATGAAGCCACACACTCACGCTTTGCTGAGACAGATGCATTTTACTGAGCTTTTAAAACTCTTCTTAGCTGTAAGTTTGCCAACAGAGCTAAAATAACAAACAAACAAACAAATAAATAAATAAAAGCTCTCTCATAACACTCTGCATTTTCTAAAGTCTAAAAGTCCCTGCTGATTTTGGCACAGCAGAATGTATGCTGGATGTTACTCCCATCTCTGCAAACCCTGTGCTTTTACCTTTACCGAAATAATTATTTTCACTTCAAAGGCCCAGGAATTACCGTGTCCCTCTTTAACCTCAGCCCTTGGCAAAAACATGGCTTCTTTTACTGGGAAGGGAATTACTTTTCAATACAGAACAGGGTTTAACTTAACAATTGGCCTCCCTGTGCCAGAAATTGTGGATTGACACATTATATGAAAGGGACAAAATCCTGCCGATTCATTATTTTTATGCCGTAGCTCTGCGTGCCTAGAAGGCACACTCTGGTCCCCAGGTAGAAAGTGCTGGGTATTTCCTTAGATCATAAAGGACACTTTTAAAGGCAAATCGTTTCAGCAGCTGCAAGAATACAGTGGAGCTAATTCCTGGGTTTGGAGCCAAGAGACCACTGGTCAGTTTGCTTCTGGCAAGGATCCCAGAGCCTTCCTGAACGCTCTGTGCAGCAGGTCAGAACAGGATCCACTGCCCTGCACGAAGGCAAAACAGCCACCTGGCAGAGCACAAGAAATCAGTTCACTGTGAGGGCTGCTGCCACACTGGGAACGTGTCTCATCAGGTACATCTTGCTTCTGCATGAAAGGCCAATAAACTGGCAAAAAGACAAAATTCACAAAAGCCAATTAATTTTAAACCAAGATTTTTCCATTTTCCTTTACCTGATTTTTTGTGGCCTAAAGTATTTGGAACAGGAAGAGCTGCTTTTTCATTCTTCCAGTAACAATTTTATAGCCTTTAGAAAAACAGAATGTATTAGCATAGCCAATTTAGGTTCTGGCAAAGAAAGCCTGTTATAGCAGGTTTGCTGCAAAACCCCTTCTTTCTTCCCTCTCAGTTACTCTGCAGGCAACCAACCTGAATTCATGTAATAACTTGAATCCATGGCAGCAGCTAGGCATGTAAGAGAAGCTGCTTGCTGCACTTTATCTAATAGGTTTGTACACTGGATTATGTCACTTATTTCGTATGCAGCTCAGTGCTGCATCATTTTTATTTTCCTTACCTCTGGTCCCTTATCTTTCATGCTCAAGTGATCACCTCTCATCTCTGTAGCAGAAGCAGATAATACCAAATGGAAAATATTTATAACCAGATAGAGGCATGTCATTTGTAATGCACATATGTATAGAGAATGTTTGCAAGAGAGGGTAACAATGCATGAGCAGATAAGGAGGACTTGCTGTGCACACGTATTTAATAACCTCACATTATCTGGTAATAGATAAACCACCCAAGGGAAATTACCAACGTGATGTAAGGAATTGATCTGGACAGACTCAAAACCAGAGAAGCAGTATAGCCCTTCTCCTCCATTACCTTACCTAACTTGTACTGTTGACAGAGATGCATAATCTCATCTCAGAAGTTCAGGCTCTCCACATGTAAAGCCAGAGAACATAATGAACTTTCATAGTCACAGCCTTTGCATTTAGCAAGCCAAAGTCTCAGGTGCTGTCAAAACTACTCAGGTCTATTCAGATAAATGAGGCCTCTAACAATTCATTCCAGCTCACACCTTGGAGTAAAAGCCAAGGTTTTCTTTAACACAGGAACAGTACCCTTCTTCCACAATAAAGGCATGAAAAATAAATATACATTTCCCCTCTCAACCCCTACACATGCACAAACTCTTTCAATTGCCCAGGAGAATCTAGTACCCAGGAGTAGGAAGTACACACTTTGCTTTCGAAGGGTTTGATGGAGGCTGCTTTGATCCACTCTTGGGTCCTTCGCAAACATCATGTCTATGCATGGAAAGAGCTCAGGTGGACATTTCACTGAATCCTCTTGTCAGGTCTTGGGAATCTGAACACAGCAACAATGTACCAGCAAATAATTCCACATCAAAACAGCAATCAGTAAACTCACACAGCTCCCAACAAAAAAACAGGCTTTGCGTAAGAGATCCGTGCCAACAACTATTCTTTGATCCATCTAACTGACATGTTCACTACTTGGGTTCATTTTTTGTTTTTTTCTAAGTGATGCATAGTTCCAATCCCAGCCATGAAAATTGAGTACCAGCCTCCATATCATTCAGTCCAACCCAGAAATATTGCTGCATCTTAATAAATCCCAGTAATATGGAAAAAGCTACAAAAATTATCTTTTGGAAACTCTGACAGGTGTGCACTGTGTTATGGAGGAGGGAGATACTGAAAAAAAGAAATATTACATTTGTTATTTTTTGGTAGTACTGTTCTCTTGAAGTAATGTCTTTATTATAAAGGGTGTAAATCTCCTTTATTTCCTCTCTATTATTTGTTAAGCACTGTTCAAAGACAGTACTCAATTCCTGTCCTAAGGTGCATCCCATCATAAGTATCACCGACCCTACATTCTAGCAGCAGAGTCTCACAACACTTCTCAAGACAGAGAGATAAATTGAGATGCCAGATGAATCTGCAAGGTCACATCAGAAGTTACAGAATGGGAGGAAAACACCTGGATCTCCCAAATCCTGAGGCTGCACATTAACACCAAATGATTTCCCTAAGGCTGTGATTCCTCAGTTTGAGTCAGGCCCATAGGGAGGCCTGAGAACTCTGTGCAGATGCAAAAGCTCATCCACATCACTGTGTCAGGATTAAGAGTCAGCTGATATCTGGAGATCTTGCTAATGTCAACAGAAATGCATTTCAACAAAGGACTTGAACACTGCTCTTCCACTCCACTAACAACGGGAGAGACTCACACGCTTATCTCCAAGTACAGAGTGGAGCTTATAAGTGTTAACATTAAGAGAGGGAAAGAAAACAAATTTGCTCTCAGGTGAACATTCCTTCCAGCTCTTTAATGCAGCAGGGCAGGACTACTAACGAAAGCACAAAAAGTCTTTTCTTAAGCAGCCAGCCGGGCGTGTCCGGGCTCACAGCAGCGAATGAACGAACGAACATGCAGACACAAGCTAACGTGGAATGGGCACTGTCCAAGCACTGCCAACAGCTACACGAACAGCAGAGGAACAGAGGCTGCCGCGTATCTCCCCGTGGCAATACCCAATCCTTTCAACAGAAAGGTGTTTGCATTTCAAAATATCTTCACACACAGACCTGTAATTATACTTAATTATTCCTCTCAAAGTAATGATTGCTGGATGCTTGAATTCATCTCGGCAGGAACAGTCTCACTCCAGTTTACAGTGTACAACTGCCTCCAGTTTAGGGACTGTCACTGGGCAGATCACAGCCCCAGTAATGTGATCACAATGGTTAAACCTGGACAGGAACAAGAACTACCACTGAAATCAGATATTCATGTCACATCTGATGCAAGAACGACTTCTGATGCCTGTTTGTTTGGATACAATAGTTTTAGAAAGGGGTCACAAAGTGAGAAGCGCACAAGCACCAGGACCGTGCACTGGAGTTGACACAGTGATATAATACACTGCTGAAATAACCTCGGCCAAAATTCCGAGTTCATCATTTCATTACTTGGTGTTCCAGGATTCATCTGTAAAATGACCTTTAAATGTTAAAAAGAAGTGCCTGAGAAATGTGTTCTGGTCCCAGTTGGATAGCAGCTGTTTCCAGTAATCCTGGTTGCACATTTCCCACCCCGGCCGCAATGTACAGTATTTAATTCCAATCTATTTCTTGGATGTATATGTAACAAAAAAAATCACTATTCAGAAAAAGAAACTAAGTGCCCAAACAGAGCCAGATCAGACTGTATAAATCAAGAAAAACACAATCTAAAGAGCACATTAGAAATCTCCGTATTTCTATAAGTCTAAGATGCTGCAAGCGGCTCACGGTACTATAAACTTGATAAATAATCATGGCTCCAAGAAACAGCATGGCAGTTCATGTTATGATAACAGATTCATACACAATAAGAAAGTGCCAATTAAAACACAATAGTCCAAGTGTAACTACTTTATTTCTGGTGTGGATTCAGAGGAAATTAGTCACATAGGTTGCATTAAAAATGGAATATGAAAATATGCAGTTGGAGCTGTATGAAACAGAGCTGCTGATGTTCCTCTCTGGATCAAACTTCTCTCTAACAGCAGTGAACAGGACCATAAAGGGAAGAGGAAACAGAAAGCAATCACAGAATATTTCTGGTTTGAAAGGGACCTCTGCAACCCAATCCTTGACTCAAAGCAGGTCCAAGCAAAAAATATGAAGTAACATACAGTTATTTATTTAGTATGAAATAGTTACTTAGAAGCATGCCAGAAAGCATTACAAGGCAGGTTTTGGTTTTAATAGATAGGACTTACCCTTGCATGCCACATTAATTTTTATTAAAGTCTTACTTTATGTCAGAAATTATAATATAATTTTATATTTGCTGCACAGAATTGTTCTTTGGGAGCAAACCAGTAGCTAGCATGCACAAAACCTGATGATACAATGAAAGTCTCATTGAGGGTCAGGACAGCAATAACACGAGTTCATGGTGATCTCTGGATTTTTTTTAACCTTGTCCAAATGTAGTTACCAGCTACTTTGAATGAATGAATCTCTCTCTACCAGACAATTCCTACACATTAGACACAAAATGTTCTTGTCTATATTCCAGAAAGTCTGATTTCTTGACTATCTGTGATCATGTTGTGCATGACCGGTGATCTTTTCCTTTCGAAGGTGGACTGCCACTGGCAGAAGAATGCAATATACCACAGCAAGAGCAACACAGTGCCCAGTACACCAAGAAGAAACACAGCCTGCCTGGGCAGGAGGGCTCTTTTCAACAGATGGAATTAGTTCACAAAAAGAACTGGTCTTTATATCAGCAGAGCTGCGTCACACAAGATGTTCCACAGAAGAAAAATAAAAGCAAATTATACTAATACGGGCAATTTTTGTTCATTATTCTAATGGCTAACATGTCACTGGCCATGCAAACAAGGGTAGATCAGATAACACCCCTTGCAAGTAACAATTTTTACGTGGTGAAATAATGGTATCCCTGTAGTCAATGAGAACTTTAGAGAAAACTCTATTACATGTGCAGGTCCTGAATGCAACATCACACATGATGTCATAGGAAGTGCAAGTTATAATTAGCCCCTGTCAAAGTTAGCTCTCACATGCCCTCTCATTGTATCATGTATTCTCGAAAAAGTCTCGAACACAATGTACTACCTGGCACATCCACGAAAATCTGTTAGCCTGGCAGGAAGAGAAGAAGCAGGACCTACCCCATCACCGACCAAGCAAGCAAAGAAGAGCCTTCAGTGTGCACTTCCATGACAACCCTATAAACAATATCATCTCACTGACCACTGCCAAGTTCATTTGGGACAAGCTGGTAGGTATCTACTGTGCTATTTTTAATTCACATCATTTGAATAATTTGGAATTCCAGCTTCTCATTTTTGAAACTTCTAAAAGCATGGACAAAATCAAAATAATTTTTCCTCCTGTAAAGCCCCTATTCAAATCAGAAATTATTTGGTCTGAATACCATGAAAGCTGCAGGATTTGTTTCCATCTAAAGATAGAAGCTGCTTTACTGGAAGAATCAACTATAACATTTTCAAATTAAAACAACAAATTCTGGCTTGCTGCTTTCCCAGCATATATCTTTACTCCTTAGGAGTAACACAGTGCTGGGGCTTTGCCATTTGGTAGCTGTGGAAAAACTCTAAATCCAGCCCATATGACCTCCAAGTAAACTGCTTATTATAGTACTGTATCATCCACTGCTTCCTAAAAATCCCAAACTCTAAATCTTAGGAGGACATAGTATTTGTATCTTTAAATTAAAATATATCAGCATGCAACACACTATTCCAAGCCTTTTATCAGCTATTACAGAAAAATATCTTTTCACAATTGATTGATTAGTTTTAAAGAAATGTTTGGGAGTTAATTGTTATATTACAATTGCTATTGATGCCCTGCCTCTTTGCATCAGAAACATGCGAGGGACAGCAGTAGCAAAACTTACGTTTTCAGAAAAAAAATAAGTGAGAGATTAAAAATGACCCAGGCAGTAATTTGAAACTAAATTCCATCATACCTTTTCAATTCACAACACAGAAACAACATTGCTACTAGCATCTGGGAAAGATTGGGTTAAATCCTGGTTAATTGGGAGTATGTTATTTTAAAACCAAAGTATGCTAATGTGGCTGTTAGTATGCCTCCCAGCAGGGTGGAAGCCTTGCTTGCTTAAAACATGCTCACAGAAGAACACACACCAGCCTTGCCTTTTCTGCTCCCTGGAAACAACTGGCAGTAATGTCAATAGTGGTTTTTTTACAATAAAAGCAGTAAAAGTGTATTTTCGCTGCACTAAATTAGACAGAACTCCAACTCCAGCACTCCCTCCTGGATTTACACCCAAGAGAGCAGCTGGAGGCTCAGGCTGCTCCAGGTTCCTTCTTCATGCTGCAGATGGCTGGAACTCCCAGGGAAGGACATGCTCCGGACTCCTGGAAGCAGGCTGGGCTACCAGGTCAAGCTCTCTGCTTGTCAGCAAAGGCAGAGCTGGTTGGGGCTGGTTGAGAAACCCACAGAGTTCCTGACCCGCTGCCTGGGATGCCACAGGTAGCATCTCCTCTCTCCGAGTTGGTCACACATCAATGCCCGGCGCTGCCGAGGCAGCAGCTCCCGGGATGCGGGGGGCAAGGCTCACGGAAAATGGACTGAAACCAAAAACACAGCCTGCACACTGAAACGGCTTACATTTTGGGGGCCTCTCTAAAGAAAATTTCTGTATGTGAAGACAATGCCTAAACTTAACAAAAACATTTAAAAGCTTCTTACTTAATGTTGGGTTGTGGGTTTTCCGGTGGTTTTTTTTCATTCAGTATTAAGCAAACAAGGGTCCACAAGAATATTCTTGAGGTAGTTTCTCTTACTAATACTTAGATATATTACACCAGTTTTGATCAACATTGGTGTTCTGGTAGAGTTTACAATAATTTCAGATTTTTTCCTTTCTCATTATTTTTTTTGTCATTTAATTTTAGCTCTTTACTTCAAAATTTATCTTTTGAAGCAACTCTTTAACACCGGTGGTCAAAGCAGAGAGACTCTTGGGATCCATCAGCCACTGCCCATTAAGGACAACTCAGGATGTGTCAAACTGATTGTTCATGTGGAAAACTGCACACATGGGATCCAGGCCCTCCCCTACCACATTTTCCAAAGAGCTTCATTTTCTCGATAAATGCAGTAAATTTAAATTACTTCATTAAGAGCTCTCAGCATAATTTTTACTGGTGTTATTATTTTTATACACATTATACTTCTGAATCCTGACATTTACATAAAACATTGCTTGGGAATTTTAAGGCCTCATCCAGGAGATCTCTCTACAAAGGACTGCAAGCAGTAAGTACTGTCTGTATCTCATTTAGCTAGCCATGATGTAGTCTGGAGCACTGCAAACCTACAAGACTCTACTTATGATAGAGATTCAGAGGCCTGAAATGACTCTCTCCTATCCAATTCTTCCAGTATCCCGTTTGACCTCTCATTGTGAGCAATGATTTTGCACAGATACAGGCTAATTTCCTTGGACTGGATTTTCATTTGCAATAATTTGCAATTTGATTTGCAGTATATCCACATTTTTCAGAATTCTTCCTGGCTGACTTCTCAGATTTAAACCTTTTACCATCTTCAAAAGAACACTTCCCGCACAGCTAGATTTGTAATGAAATTCCATGATTCAATTCTCTCCATCTGTGAGTATTAAATTCCTACCTTTTCTGCATATTGCAATATATTGCATTGAAGGCCACTTGACAACTTCAGACTGCGTAATGATCTCATTTTCCTGTATGGAATTCATCGTGGTTAACCTTTGAGGGTTTATACAGCAATACTCTTATTATTATGTCGCAAGAGGAGATTGCTCCAGAAGGTAGTAGGCTGAGAGTTATAATTAATACCCAAACCTTTAAAATCCTGAGCAGCACTTATTCCATAGTAATTTTGGTGATCTTTCCAAAGCTCAAAAAGCTTCATACACGGGTGTCTCAGAAAGCTGAATAGCAGGAAGCTCCTTGAGGCATGTGACTCTTTCATCTCCAAGGCACTCCCATCACTCCCACTTTCTAAATCTGCCCTGACATAAGTTACAGATGTGCAAACTGTACTCTACATGGCCATCCTTCATATGTTGGAAAGTGTTAAGTGGCCCAAACAAACTGCAAGTGAACATAAAACTTCTGTGGTGTTTTGTGAGTCAGACTAATAAATGTATATGAAGGTCACACAGCCAGTCTCATGCATTTTCCCAAATTCTCGCTGTTACTGTAGATGCCAATTATCACCACCATGCCACACTGGAAGAAGGCAAGACACATCAAAATAACATGGACATTTTGGACTCCTTGATGCCAAGAATGTCACCTCCCCCATGAGGTGACCAGCAAGTTACATTTCATCTGAGTAAACCAAAGGAGATGCTGCCTTGATGTTCACAGACCTTCCACCACTGGCCAAATGCTGCATCAATTTATAAAGCACCAAAAATATAACAAATATATATACTTACTAAAATTAGGGTATAATTACACGTCATTTATCACCATACAAATCTTCGCCTTTGGATAGCAAAGTGGCCCAGCTTTATACTTTGACCACTTGCATTCTGAACAGTATTTGCATCTAAGAGGTTTATACACTCCTCAGAAGAGCTACTTGCAAAGTTGTTCTCAAAGGAACGGGCAGGGTTTGCTGCCAGAGCTACAATAGCAGCTCACATGAAGAACTTGAAGCACATGCTGCAATTCCAATTAGGGAACTCAAATCACGAAAATAAGAAACTCATCAAATGCCATAAACACAGAAAGACAAAATGTTTGAATAGGCAAACAAAAAGTGGTCACAGTTCAAATACTACAAATTGGAGAGTACTCGACGTTCCTATCTTTTCCCACAGACAAATCAGGGTGATTAAAACAAAGACAGACAACAGGTTTCATAACACCTCTTTCAAAAACATGGCACATGGGCTTTTCACTTTTTCTACTTTTTTTCTATTACCACCCAGAAGAACAACATCCCTAAACTTGCAGCAAAAGTACAAAACTTTCCAAAAAGAAAAAAGACCACCAACTCCTAGCAAGAAGTTATTCTCAGCTTTCTGCTAAGCTGCACATGAAAGCTTATGTCAGAGTTCCTTTTTTAATTTGCTATGCGAGTGAATCTTCTCTGTAGCTAAAAAGTAAACACTGTGGGTGTTAATTGGAAGCATTTGTGAAAACTAATTAAAATTGCTCTGCTGCAATTGTGCTTCAGAAAAGGTTTTTTGTATCAAAACCTGATAAAGATTTGTTCTTGCACATGCTTTGTTTAATCCCTTCAGGTAGGTAAACAAAAAACATATCAGTCATATTTAGCAAAGAGAAGGAGCAAATCTAAAGGCATTAATTAGGGACCTTGGTACAAGTTATCACTGGATAAAACTCAAACAAAGGCATGTATATCCTTCCAATACCAAACCATGCCATCACTGCTTCCATGTGACCATTCCCTAAAGAACCAGTCTTCTCCATCCTTTTGCTCTCATCAGGACTGTTCTTCCCTAATGATGTGAAATGGACCTGATATCTGATATGCACTAGCACTCACAAATCCCTCTGAAACTAGCTGGCATCAAATGCATGTAAAATTTATGAGAAGCTGGATGAGCTGCATCTCCATTTCCCCTTGTCTCTATCCATATGTAACATCTATATTTATTAAACAATGCCTTATTTTTCTCCACCCATTTGCTACTCTGATTTTGGAACTTATTGATCCCATTGGTTTGCACTTTAATGAACAAAATCAGCAGCAGTACCATGACATACCTCTTAAAGGCTCTTCACTAAAATCCAGTCGTTACTTTCTCTTCATAAATACTTCACATTTCACTACTACACGACCCATCACCATTAAAACCTCCCTGTTTGAAAGCCTCAAATATCCACTAGCATGGTGTAATCAAGCATACATGGCTGGGATTTACCATCCAGAAAGTAAAGACTCATCCTATAAGGACAGGGCACCACGGCATCCCAGGACACACCTGAGCTCACAGCACACGGAGCTGTGCGGATGCACCACCTCCAGGTCTGGGAACAACTTGGCTCATTTCCTTGCGAGACTGAGCCTACAGAACAGGATTGGGAGGAAAGTTTGTAGATATTTAATGTCTGAGGTGTCGATGACACAGAAATGGTCTTTCTGGTATGAGAGAACAATGACATTTGTGATAGCAGTAGCTTACAGGGAAGTCAACCTGACAGATTTTGACTGCATTTCCCTTGGATGATTGTATTGCACCCAGACACGTGTTCGAGCTCTGGCAGAGAGCTCTGTAAAGGACCTGTCAGCTATGTTCTTCTGCCTGAAATGGTGAACAAGTATTTAGCTCTCCTGGCCCCAGGCCATGCATCAAACCTTACAGATAAAGGCTGTGGATTTGGATCCACTTCAGACTGTTAAAAGAAGCTCATGAAGAGATGGGATGGGATGCCGTGTCCAGTGTAACACAGCTCTGTGGCTGAAGAAACACACTGCCATGCCCTGGACCAGGGGCAGCTCCCTGAGCCCCCACCCCTCCTGCCACACAGTGCAGCTTCCCAGCCAAGGGGGTCTGACCCCAGCTGGGGCTGGGCACGCCCTTCAGCCTGACTTTACCTGCCCAGGCCTGGGACGTGGTGTAAAACCACCTGAGCTGGTTCATGCACACTCATCTCAGGTCTGCTGTCTTGCCAGTGCAGTGCAATTTTAATTTTCCACACCAATATGGCATTCTTAAAATACTGCTATTCTCTTTGAATTTGTATATTTAATAACCACAATGTTTTAGTCATATGAGACACTGCTCTGAGGCTCTATCTTTTTAATTGTTGAAGAGAAGGTACTTTTACAACTCCTTAACATCTGGCCATCAGAAATACTTCCATGAATTAAGATGACAAGAGCAGCTTTGATGAGAACTATTCAGCATCTGAATTAAACAAGTACAGTCAGTGAGGCTCAGCTGGGCTCATAAATCAAAAGTGATTATGTCCACATGCAAAAACACAGCCAAATGTGTTTTGTGTTTTAACTTTGTATTTCTGGCTTACATTTCCAGTCACTTTCAATCTTTTTTATTAGTGTAACAAAGATATTACTGGTGTTGGAGATTTTGAAACCTGACTGGACATAGTCTTGGGCAACTTTTTCCAGCTGACCCAGCTTTGAGCAGGGGGGTGGGACTGGAAGGTCTTCAGAGGTCACTGTTTTACCTCAGCCACACTGTGATTGAGAGAGAGTTCACATCTGCCTCGGAGAGGATGCATTAATTTCTTTTGATGCACACCTAGCTTGTGATAAAACAAGCAAGCAGACATAGAACAAATTACACCACTGAGTAGGAGGTCTGAGAGCAGTACAGGAACTGGGATGCATGTGATTCTGTGAGCTTGTAATATCCACTCCTAATGTTACCAAACCTGATTTTAATAATATTTTTTCCAATTTCATAGATAAAATAAAACCCTGCCAAGAAACTAAGCACATGTTTCTGACACTGTAGGGAAGGCTTTTGAAATAGACGTCTGAGGCTGGACTCCTAAGCCCTTGCTTAGGTCATTGAATAGAAGTTTTCTGATTTTTACAGATCTGCAGAGACTAAACACTACAACATGCAGCAGAATGAACAGGTTCCAATAGTGAGCTAATGGGACTGAGTCTGTTTCACCAATGTTTCTGAAACTGCATGTCAGTGACTAAGCAAAATTGTAAAACCCTTCCACTCTAAAACTACATACATCAGTTAATAAATACCAATCAAGCTGAAGTTGTTCCGCGTCACAAGTCTACCAAGAGCAACTGTTTGCCCAAGAAATTGAGCTTTGCAATTACTTGCTTGCAGATGGTAAATGAGGAAGCATTAATGCAAAGGAATATGGTGCTCTTACGCACCACAGGCTGTTACACAAAGAACAAGCTGTGAACTTTGCTGTGTGTCTCCTCCATACATAATTCAAATGGATTGCAGAGCCTGACTGACTGGTTTTCTTTCATATACACTGATCTCTGTGTAAAAGTACATCTCAAAAAACATTTAGTAATATGGGCACAGTCAGTGGTTACCAACTACTTTGACTATTACAACATGAGAGATGATAAAGATATCTCTAGTTCTGCCTATTGGCACAGGAACATTCACAGGACTGTTAAGAGATCTAATTTTTCCATATTTGCCTAAGCCTCAAAATGTTGAGGTCAGGAATTATTTACAGTAGAATGAAAAGAAACCCACCAAATACAGAGAAAACTTTCTAATACTGGTTGCAACTCTTCCATCTTCCCTTCAACAGGAAGACGACCTCCTGAAATATTTTTGTGACAAGTCAGAAACTATCACAGGTTTCTTGGAATATAAAATCCCTGCCCTAAAAATCCACATGCTGACTAATCAATGAGGGCTTATGAACTGCATATTAGTGCTCTTCTGTTAAAAGACAAGGAGTTCAGTTGGACAAGTAGACTATCCAAGGCTGGAGCACTGAACGAACTTTGAGAGATCATCTGGTCCTTCTTCTTTAACTTTCCAGTTAATCCTGACAGAAGTTTATCTCATATCTTTTTTTTGTTTACTCAGAAAATATTGTCCCATGCTCTTTGGAGATGGAAATGAAGCACACAATGAAGACAAATATATTAAGAGCACACCTGAGTCTGTTGCCTAGCACAGTTTAAAAGCGCAATACCTCACATCTACAGTTATTAACTGTAGGTATTGGCGTCTGAAGCCATAAAAATAACTTGCTTCAGATTAACCACTTCCAAGAATCATGACTCTTCAAAAAAAAGAACAGACATAAAAGATCTAAAATTCTTTCTGCAACTCTCCATTGACAAGAATAAATCTGAAGACCAAGAGGTTCCCTTGAGTAACAAGGCCCTTTAAACATTCATAAATATTAACATATTTATGATGGAAAATTCATTGTAGTAACTTTGTTTTTAGAGCCAGCATTTCAGGATCACCCTTGGATGGAGGGAAACAGAACGAGAGATAGCACTATCTCCCATCACCAAGCTGGAAGAGTATCCTCCCACCAGCAACACTGAATAGTCACACCAGCAGCCTGTGGGGGGATGGTAGCTTGAACAATTTGGCAAGATGGATAGCTGGCTCTAAACCCTATACAGTCATCAGTAACATTTAAAAACCAGCTTTTATACAGAACATAGGAAAACTGTCCAAATTTTCTTGCTGCCAAATCATTTGACCATAACTAAAAAAAAAAAAAAAAGGCAAAAAACCAGTTTGAGAAAAATCCCTTCAAATACTAAATTGCAGGAATAATACAAGGAAAGTGTTAAGGAGACCAAATTTTAAGTGGGATTGTCTTGAGCAACTCTGTTCCCATTTTTGCATCTGTGCCAATTACAGCACAGTAGCAAAAGAGTTTAGTGACAGAAATGCCAAATAAACACGTTGAGGAGCCAGGAGTCTGACATCAGAGGCAGACCTGAGCAAGCAGTGCCATTGCTCAAGTCTTCTTCAGCAGAACTGTGATTTGATGTGCATTGGAGAGGCATTTATGTCCCAGGGAGAAAGGCAGGAATATCCTGCATGGCCACACCAATCTGCCATCACCCCTGTCTGTCCTGGGAACTGTCACCTATTCCAAGCTGCGTACACAGGGCAGATCCATCCCCAAGCGGTCCTGGTTCCAGAAGAACTCCCAGACTGAGCACTGGTGGTGCTTCATACTACCAAAGTAACAGAACTATTGGGCAGCTCTGCAGGTACTCTCAGGATTAAGGTGCAGTACCTATAGTGACAGGCCAAGGATCTGTTCAATACTGCCTTCTCAGCTGGCTATTTATTCCCTATAATTCATGTATTTCCCAGCTGTCACTAGTCAACCGCCTTTTGGGATGCTACTGAGCCCTTGGGCTGAAGCTTATTTCAACAAGGGTTCTGCTGGTAATAGGATAACGCAGGCAGAGTTTATCCCTCAATTTCAACAGCATGCTTAAGCAAATTACCCAAAACTCACAGCAAATGACCTTCCATTTCTAAAAGAACCCACAAAAAAAAAAAAGAGGAACATATTTATTTTATACTTACTGATGGTTTTATAGATCTTTTTCAGTCAGGAAACTATTGAACAGGTAACTGATTACACAGGTAACTATGCAACACTGAAAGTGTTATCAGCCTTTAAAAATACAGTACAAAAGCTGAAAAAACACTTATCACCTACCACAACCAGTTATATAAATCACAGGAATTTCTACTCTAATGGGTATGTATGGCACAGACAGAAATGCAGTTTTCACACTGATAGGAACCTTTGGAAATTGCCAGAATCAGAAATCCCCTCCATTCAGTTGGAGGCGGGTGGGTAGGGGAAGTTAAGGCAGCAGAAAACTTGGTTCTGATAACCAAAGTAACCTGCTGCAATTAGAAGTTTCAGAGTGTGGACTGAAACTTCACTGAAATAAAATCCATCTCCAGCACACAGATATGTTAACTCAGGTTATAGACGGTCTGAATTAAGTGATTATTGTTTTGGATTAAATGAATCACCCCCATTACTGATCTAATAGTACGAGGAAAGACAGACAGAGTAGCAGTCTAGTAGAGGAGTGTCCACCCAGAGAGCTTTGCATTTTTCAAGAAAATACTCTATATGAACTGTAAACCACAGGGTGTACGCAACACTGTGCAAAACCATAAAAATTCATGCAATTTTTGAAATATGTTTGGTCATATACCAGGGCTAAGTCTCGGTACATCAGATCCTGAGAGAGATGAATCACACACTGCTGTTTTTCATGTTACTTTGATAACTTTGATGATCCAATCCCAGGAAGTCAAATGAACTATTGAGCACGCATCTTCTTTTACTGTTCTACTAAATAATTCCTCTACTTTCATTCTTCCTAACCTGAAGTTGATTGAGCTATTGTGCAGTAATCCACAGTTGATTAAATTCACTTAGATATATTATGAAGCAACAGGCATATTTTTCTAGGGCAGTTTCCATTACAAAGAAAGCTGATTAGATCCTTTTTTTTCCATTTTACTGCAACTAAGTAATTTCGCCCAGTGCTCCAAGTTCAGGGCCACAAAATGAAGGTTAGTTTAATAGACCATGTTATTAACTCACCTTCCCGGCAGTCTTTCTTTTTAGATATTTTAAAAGACCCCTGATTTCCTAATTTTTGTGCCTTATTAAAAGAGTGGTAAGAAGAAAAAATAGTGGACATGGCTAACCTGGGCTGAACACGCAGTCAGAATTACAGATCTTTGAAAGTGACTCAGGTTTAGGACTGAATTCCTCTTCCTGGCCAATCCCTCACATGGGTGCTCCAATGAACTGAAACTTCTGGTAAGAAGTGACAGGATCACAGAGGTTCTGACTACACCCATTTGGGAAGAAAATTCTTTCAGTGATAAACCACTTCTAATTTGAGGAGATCTGATATGTGAGCTGACCTAATACCCCAGAAGGACTAGATTTCCTTCGTCTTGTGGTAACAGCCCCCGAACTAATTATATAACTTTATGGATAGTAATTTTTTATGTCACCAAAAAGAACCTACATCAAACTACTAGGAAACAACCTATTAATGAAAAATACAGTCCTAGGAGTCAGCACCTTTCAAGATTGGCTCTTAAATTAGAAAAAAACCCTAAAAGCTTTAGGCATTTCCCAAAGGTGGAGTGCTGACATAAGCAAAGGGTAAAAGCAGCTCTTCCTATAGAAAAAAAAAAAAAAAGGTAAAACAAACTGTAAAGCTTTTTAAGTAGGTGAATATTCTTTTTTACCTTCCATTTTTAAAAATAATTTTCAACTAAGAGCTTTCATATATCTAATCTTGTTCTTTAGTTTAATCTCAGCATCATTTTGAGTGAGGCTGCACACCAACCCCAAGAGCTGTTCGTGATGGAAGCCTGAACACTAAGGTTATTGTACCATTCTCACCCCAGGGATTATGAATGTAAATCTGCAAAACCAACAGAAAATCCCATTCTACAGTACACAGCAAAACAGTAATTTTGACTGCTTTGAACTGGACCTACTGATCTGTCTTCTGCAGAAGTGCTTCCGTCTGAAGCTTTGCAGAGCATTCCAGGCTGTTGGAGAACCATCTAAGGGAGAAACACAGCAGTTCACATGCTCAACACATTTTCAAGGATATGAACTACCAGTATTTCCTGCCATCAAACTCCTTCCAGAGTTCCTACTGGGGCATACAATAATAGGGGCACTTATGCAGAGGTCAAGAGAAGAGCAGAGCAGTGAAAGTTTAGTTGGAGTTGCATAAAATACTGCTCAGGATCAACCGAGTATCAGGCAACCTGTAAAGTACTGCTGTACCACTGCATAACAACTGATCTTTTCAAGCTTGCAGGGTAAAACTAAAGTACAAATTCTCTTATTTCACCTGACATTTCTCTTCCTATGATCCATGTAATCAGTCCATGTCCATGTGCGATGATGCTTTTTTAACAAGACACTGAGGTTTCCTGTAACTTCATTATTTTCTAATGTTCTTCTCTTCTGGGAGACATAATTGCTGAAGCAAAGAGACAGACTAAATGAAAATTTCAAAAGTCAGGCACTGCTTATTTCAGATGGCTCTAGCAATGTGCAGACCTAGACCAAAAAAACCCACAAAAAACCAAACCAAAACAAAACAAAAAAAACCCCAAACCAAAAAAAAACCTTTACAGTGTTCTTCTTGTCCTTACATAGTCTTTGGGCTAGTGTAGACAAAGTCTTTCTTTCTCAGTCATAAAACCTTTCTTTTACACAACCTATCATTTTTCTTGGCCATACCACAGCTGAACCATCCCCCTCTGACACAAAAGCCCATCGCATTGCTACTGCCATTTTCCTTGTCCCTCTCAGTCTCTCCAGTTTGGTAGAGATGCTCCTAAGCAACAACTATGAATTCCTAACCTCACAGCCCAGTTCCTGGTGCAAAAGTTTTTCTCAAATCTCTTTTCTAACACTGGAATGATGCTCCAAGCTGAGTGGCCATTAGATTTATTTCCAGCTGAAGGGGAACCTTCAGTGCCCAGCAGGTCTCCATCCTGGACAACAAGGCATTCCAGAGTCTGTCACGGCACATCCTCATTCAGTTCTTGCCCTTTATACAACACTGTGCACACAAACAGCATTAACAAAATTAAGGCCACTTGTGGAATACGTTTTGTCTCCTCTGTGTGTGAGATATAAACCACACACAGAGTCACACAATTTTTGCCACGGCATTCCTTAAGCTGTGCCTCTTTGTGTGTGTGGGAATATTGGTAAAGAGATGAACATTCTACATTAAACAGAGATATCTGATGAGAGAACGCAAAGTCAGACCCAGTGCTACACAGTTTCACTTGCATGTTCTAAGTTGATTATCAAAAGATATGAACTACCAACAAAGAAGTTTCAAGGGCACAAATGTCACTAAAATGTAATCCTTGACATTTCATATGAGAAGCAGGCTACGGGGAAATGTTTTAAACTAGTTGCCCATACGGTAATAATAACACTACAAGGCAGGGAATCACAGTCATTTATTTGACATGGGAATGTAAATACATTTTTCCAGTACTGACACAGTAGTTGTTCATGGTAATAAAAAACAGAAATCATTGTTTGTTTGCTGGCAGAGAAGTTGTCAACTTGTTTATTTGCTGGCAAATGAGTTGCAACTTGTTTCTCATTTGAGAAGACCTTGTTCTCTTTTCACTTTGTGTACATGAGCAAAGCTTGAGATTAGAAGCAATAGGTCAGGAGGAAAAATAATTCCATAGCATGTAAAATTGATAGACCATGTATTTAGACATAGAAAAATCTCTAAGCTTCCTAAATTTCCCCATAATTTGATATGGTATTTTTTCAACTTCATAAAACATTAATGCTGCTTACACTCCATTTCCTTATTTATTTCTTTACTTTATTTTTTCCAATTATCTCTACTGTATGCAAATCTGCTGGTATTTGTACTGCTTGAAAAGATTGCTTCAAATAGAAAGTGGCAGCTTTTAAACATTAAACAATGATTAGACAGGCATTGGGCCAAAGAGTGTGTCAGTAAGGAGCAAAGGAACAACACAGCAGCCAACATTAAGCTATCTGGAGACAACTGAGAGCACTTAGCAACTCCATCAAGATTTTCTCTGCTGACAAATGAAAACAACAATGATTCATGCTGCCATATTATTTAGCATTCATCATGATCCTGAATCATTTATTGGAGAGTTTACACTGCAGTGCAGACAAACCCTGTTAAATTTAATGAAAGGCAAATTATCCTTTGAGTTGGTATCAAAAATATCTGTGAGAAAATTTTGGAGCATCTACCATTCCTCTCAGATTGAGCTTGAAAGGAAACTAATATTAAAAA
>VWZG01013361.1:0-16233 GCA_013396735.1 Grallaria varia | reverse complement strand
TTATATTATATTATATTATATTAATTATATCTCTGTCCATATGGACTTGTGACTCTCACAACAGATTTCCAGTAACTGGTGTTAACAATGACACTGGTTATGAAGGCCCAAGAAAAACAAAACATCTTCTCCAAATAAACTGGGTGAGGAAAAACAAGCAGGAATTTTCACTCTCTCACAGCTCAGCCTCCAAGTCCTCATTTTTCCCTTGTTAATTGCATCATTGTAATTGAAAATTTTAGCCTCTATGTCTATTTTCATCACATTTTCCATAAAGTTTTGAATCAAGCTTCCACAAAGCTTCCCAGGCTGCCACTTGAAGCATATTGTTCTAAATAGGTTACTTTTCCAGTGTGAAAGGAAAGAGCACTATTTCAATAACGGTCCCAAAAAATAATAGGAGTGAACAAGTCAAGTAACCTAAAATTTGGACATCCAATATACATTGAGAACATTTTCAAGAACTCCATGCCAAGCATACCTACAGAAAAGCACGCCAAAAGAAAGGCCAACATGAATTGATTTTTTTATTCTCAATAAGAATTCAAATATCCTTTGATAAAAGGTTCTGTACTTGAACTTTAGACTTACAGTAGGCTCCACAATGCCTTTAAAACATTTAACAATGCCTGTAGAAGTCCTTTTGTGTATGCCTTTTGGGTGACCGTGGAACAATCTATAATTTATTCAAATATTTTGCTAACTGATTTTTATCATTTGGTGATACACTTGAACACTCTTAAATCCTTCCTTGGGCAAATCGCTTATCATGCCTTGGACCCTTCAGCATATAAAGAATTTTCATGTTCTATCACAAAGAAGTTGAAGTGTTTGAAATTATCAGCTCTGGCAGGAAGTTTTATCACCAGTTTAAGTTAAGAATTCAGCATTAATTGTACAGAGATTATCTTTTTATTAATTTTTGGTTTTAAGAAAAGTATGCTTGGGTCTGGAAGAAAAGGTAAATTCTAATAAAGTTCACTTAAAAGTCAATTTGTATTTCTTAACTTTCTATAGGACACAATCTTTTAACTCCTTTGCCTTACACTACAGAGTATTTTCCCACACCCTGTCAAACTCTTTCAATTATAAGCACCATTCTCTTGATAAGGAAAGAGAAAGAAATCCTTTAAAAATTCATTCAGGCTCATAGCAGCTTACGTTACTGGAATGTCTCAAATACAATTTTTATCAAATATTTGATTGGAAAAGATGTCAAAAGGAAATAGCCTGACCAAATCAGACTTTCCTACTGACATCAACAAAAATTGGCACATTTCTCACAAGTTCTACACGAATGTTTGTCACTGCATCAAATCTATACATGTGGCTGCTACTTAAATTTAGCAACGTGTTTGAGAACATTATCAATGGAAACTGTTCAAGTGTTTTTGAAGGCAAAATAATCCACAAATGTGAGAGAGGAGAAAAAATGGGAATAAAAAAAAAAAAAAGAGGTTTTTCAACGAATAAATTTCTCAGAGATCTCTAGTGATTAAGACTAAAATCACAGTGATGGTACTGAGAAGTGGATCGGGGCAGTCTTTATGCGCTGGCATTCCCGCAATCAGGATGCCATTAGCCCATTGCATTTCCAAAGCACACAGGGCGAGCTCCTCATTGCTACCAGAGTAGCTGAAAACCAGCCTGTTCTTACCAAATGTGATGGTAGTCTTTAAGTGTGGGCCACACGTGGTTTCTGAATCACACTTGATACAGGTGATGCTATTTTCTGTAAGTTTACCCAAATCATTCTTCCAAAATATCCCAAAGTGCCAATATGCAGCTATTTATCAACCCCGAGAAACTTCAGCTGTGTTGGGCTCTGCTCTGACCAGTAACATGAGAGCACATATGAGTGTGCTCATACAAAGGACTGTGTCATTAGAGGATGGCAAAACAGACACGGGGCTGAAGAACAAGAACACACTGACTGTGCATTGCGTTACCTGTTATTTAGGGGACACAGCATACGTGAAATAGAAACACAGAAATTGCTACACAGGGATTCAAGCTAAAACAAAATCACAGTGAAAAAAGCCCAGTCCTCTTGGACTTGCTGCACTGAATCTGACATAGAAAAAAGCGTTTATCAGACTGCAACACTGCAAGTGTATTAGCCCTGAATAAGTTAAATTACTTCACAGATGGAATCACAGAATATGCTGAGTTCAAGGGACTCATGAGGATCCTTGAGTCCAACTCCTGGCCCTGCACAAGGCCATCCCCAAGAGAATAAAAGATAAGATGACCATCCATTAACTTTCAACTGCTCCTGGCTAGGGAAGATTCAGTTGAGAGTGTTATCCGAATGCTTGAATCATAAAGCCTGGTGTCGGGAGACTGAAATAAAAGCTCTGCTTTCACAGTTGCCCCCAATGTGGACAGAAGTTATGCTATCAGCTTGCACACACATTGAAATGTTGCTTTTCCAGCCATACAAACAGAATGAACTGTGCTACACGCAGAGGATTAAAATCACTGTTCCTTTGAATGGCTGCTTTGTCACTGACAACACCTTCTGAGCACTTCTGCTTCCCCAGAGGCAAATGGTCCAAGAGGTGAGTGATTTCTCTGGGATCCACTGGAAGAGCCATACTCAGCTGCACTGATCCTCCAGTCCCACCTCGCTCTCACAGCACTGCAACTTTCTTCACTGTCCAGAAAATGAAAGCTAAGGACCATCCACAGGACTTATAAAGAGTGTACAACGTGATAGTTCCCATTATAAAACTGCATGCTGGTTATCAAAGAGCTTTCATACAACTATAATTACAATGCTACAGAAATCAGAGCCTTGCCTCCAGCAAGGAATGCTGTCCCTGCCCTCATGTGTGACGGAATGCGAGTCAGCACTGGAGGCTGGTGGATTACTGAGTTCAGACATGGGAGAGTCATAAAAGGTGGTCAAAAAGTATACTACATAGTTACCCTTAAATGAAACCAAAAAAAAAAAAAAAAAAAAAAAAAAAAAAAGGGAAAACATATCCAAAAAGAGGGCATCAGAGAAACAAAGGTGGAAAACAGGAGAGTGATAAAAATACGCCACAGAGGAAAGAACAGAATACTATTGGGGAGTGGAGGAGGGAGGTGGGAAGGGTTTAATTACTGTGGCTAAAGGCAGGGGCAAGTTGAATGCTGAAACAGGGAAAAAGGAAGAATGAAGTTTGTGAGAAAGTGCAGCAAATACTGAGATACAGAAGATGATAAGAGGCACAGGCACACTGGAATTTGAGAACATGCCAAATGGAGCCCTCAGCTGAAGGACACAAGCTCAGCTAAAGGATGAGGTGTATGGAATGGGAGCGAGGAAGGGAACATTTGAAAAGGACAGACTGCTAGGCTGGAAGGAGGAAATGGAAGTGGGCTGAGGGAATAAGGACCAAGGAGCTAGATCATGTCTGTATGAAAAAAAAAAAAAAAAAAAAAAGAAGGAATGAAGACAGGAGGAGAAAACAGTGTGAAGAGTGATAAATTGAAACAAAAGAGAGGCAAGAATAATTAGCACAGATGGTCTTCTTCATTAGCAGTGTCCTCCTCTTTTCTGCCGTGTTGCTCACTTCATTTTGATATCCAGCTGCACCACCTTTCCCCTTTAAAGCAGGAATCAAATACACTGTCATAAAGACTGACAAGTAAGAGGAGAGAACAGAATAGTCTGCAGCCCCTCTAGGACATCATCTTCAGGATGCAGAGTCCTCACAAAAATCCCACAGTCTGTTTACATTAGTGGTGCGTAATTTTTTCCATGAGAGTTTTGAACTGCAAGGCCAGGCCACTCTCTCACACCTCAGAATAAAACCAGCATTGCTCACTCTGCTGACTCCTGCTGATGGCTGGGACAGATGGCCAGCGGCCGGTGTTTTGCCTCCGGTTATTTTCTCCTTACGTATTTCCAGTGGCTGGCACACCTCACTGCAGTCCCAGCACCAGCACAGAACATGCAGCAGTAAACATATGCTCAAAGGATTGTCTTCATTAATTCAAGTTGCACTGCTAAATGTTGCCATGCAAGTAAAATGCACAGTTTGTTACAACAGCCAACGCTGTACTCAAATCTACAATGGAGACAGATTTTCTGGTCTATACATAAATATAGGTCTTTTAGCATCTGATTCCCAACCAGCATTTCACAGCTCTCTTTTCTTGTCAATCCCTGCCAACACAATTGAAAGCTTGCCTGTATAATAATGATTTCAACATCAAGACCTTTAACTAACGGGGAGAATGAATCTAGACAAATAAACTAAAACCTTCACGACATATAAACCATGGCCCAGAAGTGAATGTAGGTTTGAATAAAGTTTAGCTGTTCCCTTGTTTGCAATTATTTTTATTTGTCTTGGAATTTTCCTGGCATTCAAGTAAGGGAAGAACAAGAAGCCAAACAGAAAGACAGCAAGACCTACATTTTTCCCTAGGAGATATTTTTTCATAGTTGTCTGGTCTACAAGCAAGCCACCTTCAAATTATGCTGTGATATGAAATCTAGAGTGCATTTGAACAGCATTTTTGAGGTTATTCATCACTGCTTTGTAAACAAAACAAAGAAACAAAAAATCAACCTTCTGTTCCCTGATATCTCTTAAAAATTATCGAAGAAGAAATATACTTTTTTAATTAAAAGCTCTGGATGCTGATTGAAAAGTTTCTTTTTATTCGGTGTTTTGAGGACACTGTTGCAAATCTCTCTCAGGTGATGTAGTTGCACCTGACCCACTTTCTACCAGCCTGTGCCAATTCTCTTCATCACTGCAAGTCATAAAATTAGCATCCTGTGATATCCAGCATTATTGCTGGATTTCAAAAGCTGTATTCATGAAAATCTCAGAACAAAATGAGAATTGTTGCACTGGACATGTTAGAATATTTCATTCATAGGTAATGATCAAAGAAAAAGGAAGAAACTTTGCAAAATCTGAGCCTCTACTGCAACATTATTAGCCCTAGTATGAAAAAAAACCCATGTCAGAGAGGATGATAATTACTGCTCTAGTATAAAATGTTGCAAGGCATACTCTGGACTAGTTAATGCCTACTGCATCCCTGTGAAGATGAACACGCCGTGGCTCACAATGAGCTTTTTCAGAGAGATTTCAGATCATCTTAAAATACTTTCAAGAAGTGCTTCTTAATGCAGCAGGGCTCAATGCCAGGAAAAAAAAAAAAGCCAAGACAGGACTCCAGTGGCGCAGAAGATCACCACCCTGTCCCCAGAGGGCAGGATGCATGGAGCCAGGGAGCAAATAAACCAGTCATCTCCAGCTCAGGCAATGCTTCTCCTGAATACGTTTCTGAGGTCTAATTATTTTTTTGGCAAATCATAAACTTCGGGGTATGTTATCTCTGAAAAGCAAACAGTGCTCCTGAGGAGAACAGGAAAGATTCTGATCTGACAGACAGGACTTAAAACTACAGTAAAACAGCTGAAAGCTGTGCGGTTGCTGAGTTGCCAACGTGACTAAGACCTGAATGAGACACAAATGAAAAACACTGATATTTGGCCCAATATTGTAAGAAAAATGTTGTTCTCATTACACAACACACAGGTAGTCACTGAAATGCCCCTTTTTTATCCTTCAATTCAATTAAATTTAAATACTAATGTACCTAACAGCATATATGAAACAATTCAGTGTAATGCTTATCAGTATTGCACCAAAAAAGATGGTATGGTGAAATGCATGCATTAAGCCATGTAAATGGCTCTATTACATAAAAAAATAAAAACTTTAGGACCAGCAAAATCTATTTTCTACTTTTAAATAGCACCCACTGTCATCTTCACCATTTCCTAACTCCAAACATTTATTTTAAAAAAAGGCAAATATCACAAAGAGATTAATTGAGGTCTCCTGAAATATAATTGGGAACTTGAAAAAGTGCACTGACGTTTAGAGAAAGTCATAGATAATTCGCTTGACATACCTTGAAGTACATGAAATAAAATGCTCCAGCATATATTGTTCAAGACAAATATATGGACTTTGGCTGTGCACTTGAATTTATGGTTTCTGAAACCAGCCTTCTGGAATTTTAAGAAAAAACTAGTTCTTCCACTGCTCTTTTCCAAAACACAGGTCTACAGAAATTAGGAATTAGTCCAGGTGTTCATTGCTAGAGTCGGAATTTGGCCCACAGCAAGAATTCATACCAGTTTACCAGTATATCCCATTCCCTCCGAAGCCGAAAATTCTGGTCCTCTCCTCAAGTGCCAAACACCATGTCTGCTTTTATTTTGAACCACCCTGCTCTATGAATCCAACCATCAGCCCAAGAGACTCAAAATTAAAACCTGCTCATTTTCACTCTGCCCGGTCTCTGATCTCACTTTTTCTCTCTAGTCACTTCCCAAGCCCCAAGTTTCCTGCCTGTGAAATCCACGACTGTGGCATCACAGAAAGAAATCTTACATGGAGTTATAGGAGCTGCCATCCCTGGTGGAAGCCTGAAAGTAAACACAACATTTACAATTAGGATTCTGACGGGTCCCTGCAAGAGGCAGAGGCTGGAGCCAGCTGCAAGCACAAAGCAAGTATTTGCCCCCTCAGGTAACATCACAGGCAAACCCAGAGTAACCCACTTATCTTACAAGCAGGAACACTCGCAAGCTAAAGAGCTGCTAACAAAAACAGAGAATGACACTAAATATAAAGGATTCATCTCAGCAATGCTTGAAGGGAGAAAAAAAATTGAAAATAGAATACTGTAAAAGCAAAAGTAAATTGTAAAATAAATATTTCAAGATTTAGACTAATAATAGAAAAGCCCATAAATCTTCTTTACAATCACTCCCGATCCTACCAAAGCTCCATCCGCTCCAAATGGATGCATTTTACCAGGTCTTCAGCATATATTATGGGATAAAGAGGACTGTAGAAATCTAATTTACTACTGCAGGGAAGAGATGCCAGAGAAAGGGTTAGAGGCGTAGCATAAAATCCTGGAGAGAGTTGAAATTTTCTAGGAGACTAACTATCACTCTGCACAGTGTGATTTTGTATAAAAGGACATGTAACACAAAGTCAAGACAGCCAAACAAAAGGTTACGTTCCTCTCAATTTCTGTTTCTCTGTTTGGGGCCAGCAGCCTAAGGATTTAAGGCACTGGAGGGTAAGAAAGGCAAGCCTGAATAAAAGGCACAGCCAATCATAAAAATATGATACTGTACTGTACCAATACTGGCACTAATAAAAAATGTGGCTGAATGAGTTTTCCTGAAAGATTAAGCAGTTCCTGTGATTTCTTATCTATTTGAGGTAAAAAATAATGAAAAAGAATAATTTTGATAAGTCTGTAGAGCCCAGTGCAAAGTGTATCTGTTAGTGAGCTCATCGCAGTGATGACAGGCTCTGAGAAACACTGAAGTTTGCGATATTGCTCTGCAATGTGCCCACTGGAATAACTGCCTGTAAATTATAGAAAATCAGACTCAAACTCTAGAAACCACTTTTTTTCCCAACCTGATTATTTTTCTTCTTCTACATCTGCCTTACAGCCAGTTCCTCTGTGTCCAGTGACCTCAGGCCCTGCAGCACCAACAGCCACTCAGATTCATTGAGTTCCTGTTTGAAAGATGCAGGAATGACTTTCCACAAGCAAATTGTAGTGTCCCAGTCCACCAGTCAAAGTTTCATTTCAATGTTGTGTTCTTTCCTATCAAACTGCCAGGTATTGTATAAGGGACAGGATGAAACTTTAGGCTACTATGAGTGCAGCAGTAAAATTACATGTCAAAATGACTGAACTATGTGCTGGAGCAAATCCAAATTCTACTTCACAGTTTCTGAATCATACGTATGTGTGCCCGCATGTAGACTTTTCCCCCCACACTTTGCTCATAGTTTATTGTTTCATGTGATTTTTCACTTACTTCATTGCATTGCTAGATCATAATTTGTGTCCTAAAGAAGAGCAACTCAAAAATTCTGCATGTCAAGTTCCCCACAGTGCTGCATGAGTAGGTGCTTCAAGAAAAGCTTGTTCAGACTGAGGTAACTCTAAACAGAGTATTGTTCACCAGGACTGATGTCCACTGGAATTAGATTTGACACAAGCCTACATCAAGTTGTTGAGCTTTGTGTGCACTTTAGAGAGTGAGGATTATACTTTTTCCTTCACTGATAGGCAGCAGAAGAGGAGACGATGACGTCCATAGCCTGGGGCGGTGAACTTACACGCTTCCCAAGAAAGTTTCTTTGTACAAATGTGAGATATATTTATATCAGCAGCAAGTCACAGGATCTAGCTACAGGGAACTAGATAACAGCAAGTAGCAATGATGGCCAGGATAAGAGAAGCCCTTTGTTCAGCATTTTTCTTCAACAGGATAAATTCAGACTCTCCTTGTATTTTAGCAGTTCAGAATTAACCTCCCAGCACAGCAGAATTTTTCTTTAAGTTCAGCATCCTGTGCTTATTAAAATTTCATCACTAAAATTGCCAGAATATAAGACTTGTAAATAGTGCCCAGCATGGCCTCACTGACAAACACCCAGCCAAGTACTGAACCATCAGATGTGGGCACTGCTATCCTTCACATCATGGACAGCCACACCTCAGTACAGACAGCAGAAAAACAGCACGGTAAATGCTGCTAATGAGGAGAAGAGAACTGGAAATCTAAAGGAGATGTCTAAGAAACACAGAAAGATGTTTTATACAGAAGAGAAAGTGAGTACATACACACACTCATACAACAGAAAGACGAAAAGCACAGAAACCATATGATCTTGAAGACACTCTGAAGTATGAGGAATAAAACATCTCAGGTCTTAAGTCTCAGGTCTCTAATTTATTGTTACCTTCAAAATTCTGCCTACCAGACACCATAAGCATATAGTTATTCTATCTTTGTACATGCTTTTTAACACGCCCCACTCGAGCACATTTGAAAGACAGCCCAGCAAGACTGTGGGATGAAGAAGAGAGAAAACACACTCATAGCATTTGAAATGCCAGTGGGATGAGCAGGAGTCAGAATTCAAGGTTTCTCGTGTATGATCCAATCTCGGGGCAAGGAGGGAGAAGAACCAAAACCTCTTACCGTTATTACTGTTATCATCAACTAAAATGATCTCCTTGAGTAGATGGGCAGGAGTCCGGTCAATGGCTGAGTGGATGGAGCGCAGAATCACCGAGAGTGCTTCGTTAACAAATATGAACACAATGCTGACCTCAGGAAGACTGTCAGGAAAGGTAAGGTTTCTGCACCTGAAGAAGGAGGTTAAAGAAAAGATGTAAACTGTTGGAAGTCACAATGCAAACACAGATCTATCCCCAGTCATAAGAACAGAGAGAGGTTTGGAAGGCACAGATCACAGGATCCTCATGCTTGTTCAGAGCACACAGAGGCAAGAACCAGATGAATTACTGTGTAAAAGAAGGTAACCCTGGAAACAATCTCCTGAACCTGCCTGTGCAACCAAGGCCCTGGAGCAAGCTCATCGTTCCACCCGAGGCCCACAGCACTGCAAATCAGGTGCAAACTCTTGTCTGAATGCAGTTTCCAACAGAAGTTGCTCACAGTGTCTGTCGGGACAGCACAGACAGGAACAAAGTCGGCTCCTCACTTTAAAAAGTATCTTTGAAATAGCCACATTAATTATTTTTGCTACAGAAGCTACCTTCTATCTGAGTCAAAATTGGAAGACACTTTCTCAAGTAAGTAATAAAAGGTGTGGTTGCCCCATCCCTGGAATTGTTCAAGGTCGGGTTGGATGGGGTTCTGAGCAATTCAGGCCGGTGGAGGGTGCTCCTGTCCATGGCAGGGGTTTCAACTAGATGATATTTAAGTTCCCTTACAACCCAGGCCATTCTATGAATAACACATTTAAAGATGCAGCTCCAAGGAACATTCTCTTACAAAAGCTAAGAGAGATGCTATAACCAGAAAAATAGGTACAAAAGTGGAAAGCTTATCCATAAGTTCAGTTAAGGGGTTTAATCAGGAAGAAACTCTCACAACCTGGTGGATTTTTCTTTCCTGTTTCAAAAGTAGGTATTTCAGCCATATTCCAACTGCAAACAGCAGTATGGAAGTGCTGCCTACAAGTTTAAAGTCCCTTAGTGTTTTACTGGTTTTACCACCTCTTTCATTTCAAAAAGGATTCAAATTTTGTAATTTTATTAATAGAAAGACCTTTTGCCACTTTACCTTTTTAAACTGTCAGCAAAATATTTGCTTTTTTAATATAGCCACAAGTCAATTAAGTAAAAGTAATTAACCACTTTTCTCTAAAACTTTTAGTATTTTAATGCAATGTTTCTGAGCAACAATTAATTCTATCTTTTTTGCAGATCTGAAACTATTTACTAGGATAAAATGAGGCCACAGGCTGACACAGGCAGCATTTCTATACAGACTGAAGATGGAAATGATTGATACTAATGCTCCCTTCTGCCTCCTGACCGCACTGAAGTGGCTATCTTCTCGCAAGATGCCAGGGTTCACCACACCCAAGAACTCCTGTAAGCTGCAGAAAGCATTACTGCAAGCCAATGTTTAGCATACAGAAAGCACGGATGGATTTAGATTTTTTTATATCCTGCTTGAATATAACTTCTCAACTAAATTTGTTCTTCAGTTCCAAGAGAAAGCATAGCAATTTTTGTTTATTTTTTATTTTAATTTGTATAGCCAATAAGTACAGAGAACATTCCTCTTCATGGGCTGGATGGTGAACAAAACTTCAGTTTGATCCAAATAATGAAATCACATAGAAGCTTTTAAAGGCTCTTCAAAAAATCAGTGCATAGGACACATGACATCCAAACCCACTGAGATACACATAATATTCAAAATTCAGCAAGTCAACCAATGTTCTCAATTCAGTCTTTAGTTTGAAAGTGATGGAAATCACATTAAAGATGCTATTTAATATTTTGGACTCTTTCTGTCATGATGTGAAAGAATTATATAGACATGTAAAACAGAAAACACAGTCTTGATAAAATAACGGTTCTATTCTTAAAAGGTGTACACTGCATTTTTTAATAATCTGGTTCATACATCTTTCAGAAATAAATATGAAATCTCTTCATAGAGATCCCCAGCTTTTTGTTCCGTGGCATCCATACCAGAGAGCAACAATCAAAATGGTGTGTGGATTTACTGATTCCCACTTGTGGCTTGATCTTTTGGCAGCATAACAAATCAAAACTTTCTTTCCAAAATCAGTTTGTATTTCTACCAGTGTGTTAATCCTCCATTCGTTGGTAAGAGAACTCTCAGCTTTAAGCACCAGACTGAAAAGTTTTTTCAAAGCTTTCCGAAAAGCTGAAAGCATGTCACTCGTGGTTTCTTTTTTTCTTTGTTTTTATTTGATTGCCACTGGAGAGCAGACGAAATGTAACAATGCTTGTGGAACTGTCACTGTGTCATTCATAATCAATTACCACCAACAATACCTTTTTTTTTTCTTTAAAGTGAACCCTAATTCATTAAAGATGACTAGTAATAGAATTTCACTCTTCTTGAAAATCAGCTTATCATAAAGGCTTACATTTGGACATCTGCTATACCTGCCCTTTAGAAGCAGGTGCAGTCATGAATCTTACTGGTTTTGGTGAGTTTTGAGGGCAATCAAAATTCTCTGTGAAGGATTTATCAATAGAATTCACAAAGGAAACCTAAAAAAAAATCTAAATATTGCATTTTTTTCAGCAGAGTGATATGCAATCTGTGAAGCACAGAGCTGCTCAGAAGCAGCACAGACACGCAAGGAGAAGCTTTCTCCATGAAGCACTGTGGGCCTTCGGAATTAATCAGAGCCACAGGCACTTTCTGAGACACAAACCTAAGTGGTTTTCACAACAATAAGACGCTACTGGAGGCAGAGGGAGCTGCCTTTTCCTCCAGAAGATGACTAGTGCAAGGCAGAACTGCTTTTCTCTTTTAGACAGTAGTTCAGGAGTTAAACCTTCAACCAGGACAGAAGGATCACGAGTTCAATCTTCTCGGACCTCCCCAGAGAGCAAACCACTTGTCAGCTTGGTGTGATTATCTTCTGTCCCCCTTTTCAGGGTCATTCCACTTTCTGTGGAGCAATTAAAAATACCATAAGCTGGAGTGATACCAAGTAAGTCCCATGTTTGGGACAAATTCCTTGGAGGAAAGACCTGTATTGCAGCATCTGTTCAAATGGATGGTCATGCATTTTAAAACCTAAACTTCACTCTTCATGGCTATGCCCAGTCTTCTGGATTATAATGGCACAGAAACTCTTGTGATCACTTTTTGCTTTCGTTTGCAAGCTAATATTTATTGTTTCCATTTTAAAAGTACCCCTTTGGCTGAAGGAGTAAAGGCACCTTCACAGAGCCTGAAAGTCAGGTATCAGGGCCATCTCCTGGGAGGCAATACAGAATCACAGGGTGGGCGAGGTTGGAATGGACCTCTGGAGGTTATCCTGTCCAACCTGCCCTGCTCAAGTAGAGTCACCTAGAGCCAGCTGCTCAGGAACCTTATTCAGACAGCCTTTGGATGCCTCCAAGTATGGAGACTCTACAACCCATGTTTCAGTTTGTGCCCATTGTCTCTGGTCCTATCATTGGGTGCCACTGAACAGAGCCTGGCTCTGCCCTCATTGCAGCCTCCCTTCAGATATTTATATACCTTGATGCCATCCTCGGAGCTTCCTCTTCTCTAGGCTAAACAGTCCTGACTCTATTTACACATGTAGGGTTTCAAAATTTCTTAAGGGAAACAAAGTAGTTTCGGCACCTGCCTCCTGCACCTGGAGTGAGCATTTTAACCTGGGGTATAATTGATGAAAAAAAGGTCACTTTCTGCAGTGAACAACCTCTAAAAGCCCTGCTTAAAAACACTGCCCAGATGTCTGAGTAGTTGAATCAGGCACAAATTGACCGGGGCTCATCACTGTTAAATCTGAGGTGCATCTTTAGGAAATGTGAATGTTAGGGGCCACCAGGGTTAAGTGGCATCAGAAAATACATTTCCAATGTGTGTGTTTCAGGGTCAAGCTGGCTGGGACATCCCTGGACTTATGATCACGTTACAATTCTTAAATACTAACAATCACATTTTTCCAAAAGATGTTAAGACCATTACAGATCCAGGTCCTTGAAGAACCGACCTGCTCATGGGGCATGGTGTGTGTGTGCATGTCCATGCCATTCTGCATTGACAAAAAAAACAAAACACCATATGCAAACTGGATACTATTAGTTAGTAGATACATCACTTGCATGGAAGTTAGGTGTACAAATTGCCATGGGTACAATGAGAAATTACTAACAGAATTCTAGTCTCCTGTACACCTTTATAAAGCTAGCAGAGCTTTGATGTAATGATTGAAATTTCATCCAAGTTTTGAAAATCAGGCTTCAAACAGACTAAGAACTAGTTAACAGGTTTAAATATATTAAGATAATTTTCAGTATTACCCTGTAAAGAACAGACAAAGCCTGTTATTTTAGTGATTCACTTGTAGCCAAAATGCATAGATCTAAAATAGTCCAGCAAACAAAGCTACAGCAAATCTATCTTTCAGCTGTCTAGCTTAGGCACAGCAATATTTGTTATCCTCAGACATAACAGTGTACAAAGAAGATAAAAATGAAGCTTTTAGCAAATATGGTAAGATATGGCACGTATTAGATATAGAGCAACAGAATGATTTTGGAAAACATACTGACTGGCAACGAAAATTCACTGAAAATGGTTCAAAGAAGTTGCTGCCTTAAATACTGATGGTTTTTTTCCTTCTCCATCAATTAATGTGTGGTTGAGACATATGTAAAATACACTATTGCAAGAAATTAGGGACAACCTGTATTCAAAAAATGTTCCAGATGACAAAACCAGCCCCCAAAACACTGCTGCCCTGCTGTAAATCCATGCATAAACTGAAAGGTTCAAACAAAATTTCTGCTTCTCATGTGTCTTCCATCCATTTAAAGGAAGTTATTTGTACTGGTTTTGCTACGTGCATTCATTTACATCTTAGATATTTTCAATTTATATCGCATAGGACAAGATTTTCTATTGCTGGCAACTTGTGCAGACAAGAGCAAAGCATTTAATGTGCAAATATTGTTTGATTCCCGTTTGGCACCACCTTACTACTTTGACAGACAACTACATATGACACAAGAGAATAGAATTAGGCTCCCGTTGTGTACAATTTCTTTAGCCTTTCCAAATGGACTATTTTCAATGAGGGTACATTCCTAAATTGAGTTCATGTTTTCTTTTTTTTTTTTTTTCCATTCAGACTCATTCATCATCTTTACTTTCAGCTCAAACTCATGTATTTTTCAATGTGTGCATAGTTTTCAAAAAACAGGTTTTCCTGTCTACATTCTTTTTCATATCAGAAGATGACAAAAAAAATTACCTTGTTTTTTTTTTGAATTTAAAAAAATCAGAATTAACCCCACCCCAGATCAAGCACAGAACGCAGAGCATTTCTGCAGTTTCACAGGTATGCCTGTCACCTTCTCTATGCTAAGTTTTACAAGGAATAAAATTCCCTAATTGCAGGAATGAACAAAAAATATCTTCAAGCAAAGAGTGCATGTATATGTGTATAAAATATGCTGAAGGGGGGAAAAAGAGAGGAAATCGTAGGGATCAAAATCCCAGCGCCGTAAAGCCCCGGGAAGGGAACGGTTGCGTGGCAACCAGCGATGTACAAGTTTCAGTGACAGCTCTGCCTCGGACCCATCCAGGGGCCTCGGACCAGACCCCCACCCTGCCCCTCCACACAGGGAGGCTCCCACTGAACAAGCAAATCCATGGGGCATGGGGTGTATTTCAGCGTTACAGCCGATTTTAAGGCACAAATTCCAACTACAACAATGAGTATCAGCACAATGTAGCAAAAAAATTACCGCTAGCAACCTACTCCACTCAATTACATTAGGCTAATAACACTAAAGTAGCAGTTGTCATGGTTACCAGAAATTTAGAGAAACTCCCAGCGTTCTATTTCAAACACAACTCTGGTAAATGGAGGACAGCAGACATCATGAATCTGCTTTCAAATATTTGTCCACGAGACAGCTCTGTTCCTCTAGAACCTATGCATTGTGAGAAGACAATTTAGCCAGTCACACTAAAATTAATTTAGCATAACTATGCAGTAAGAACAACAAAACAAGAATGATATCCTGCATTAATAACTTATCTCTAAACCCTTTTACAAATAGGTATATAAATTATGAATAAGAATTATTTTCTGCAACTTTTGAGGACCTTTCACCATACATAGGTATCACAGGCAACAACGCCAAGAGAACACACTTTCTGTTGTAATCACTAAATTATAGCATATATTTAACTTTTTTTAAAGAACTGAGTCTTGCAAAAACTGCAGCTCAACTATTTATGTATTTATGTTTAAAATTAAATTTTGTGATGATATTTCAATTTTTCTTTTGCTATTCTCAGTATTTTAAGTGTCAACTAAGCTATGCTAACAAGACTGGCATTGAACAACATAAAAAGGGCTTTTTTTCTTGTGCATGTGTACATCACTACAACTTAGGCTATTACTCCAGCTGATTTGATGTCACTGGCAATGATATTAAACAATTCTGGAGCAGCCATTAGAGGAGATGCATCCAGAGAGGACAAAGTGAAGCTCAAATCAGAATTCCACGGGGCTGGTCATGCAGTAAACACTATTGCTGTGAGACACTCCGACGGCAGGCAAAGGGGAGACAAGAAACAGAAGAATCAGAGGTAGAGAGGTAAGTAAAAGAGAGTAGGAAATATGACAGAACTAAACACTAGGTATTTAACAAGAATGCTAAGTACTTTTTTTAATTTTAGGACTTCTGTGCAAAACAATACAGTAGGTAACATCACAGTTTTTGTGCTCTTTTTAAGCAACACTTTTGAAATATCAAATACAATGTGCACTCTTCATGCTCTCTTTCACCAGTAGCAACAAAAGAACTTGGTCAGAAATTAGCACGGAGCCATATCCATCGCTAACATAAGCCCAGCAAAACAGAACTATTTCACAGGGACACGTGGAAGCAAAGGTTTATGGAATACAGGTCTGGAGGAGCTGGCTTTTGGGAAGGAGCAGAGCTAACATGCAAATGCCCAGCCTGAACCTCGCAATTTGAAATCACATGTTTTTCTTACATCAGTTTTAATAAAGGAAAAGCTTTATATAAGTTTCGCATGCTACATCCAGGATTGCATATACCACCAGGGTATGGACCATCATTGATGGACATTGTTATAGTTTTAGATTT
>VWZG01013359.1:109514-132568 GCA_013396735.1 Grallaria varia | reverse complement strand
GAGTGTAGGACAATTTTTTGGGTTTTTTTTTTTTTTAATCGCACTGCTTGGGAAAGGACTTGTGATAGTAATTACAGGTATATGAATTCCTTAAGTAAACACCATGACCCCTATCTTTTTATGCTAACACTGCCTGGGCCTTATTAAATATGCAGAATAACCTGGACTTTCGCCACAGAACATTTTAGTACTGCCTTTAACCAGAACTTTCTGAAATCAATAGCATCCATATGCTCCAGTGCAGCCAGCTTGTTTCTCCAGGGTCAGGGGAAGAGGCCCAGCTTAATACACACTTAATTCAATTAAGAACTACACAGCAACAGCCTTTAGTAAATTTTAACCTCCTCTCCATGCATCATTTACTAACCCACCATTAATTAAACGCAGTTATTAAAGTAGTGTGTTTATAATGACTGAATTTTCAATGAATGAACAAAAGCTATTTATGGGATCCAACCAAACGGTGCTTGTTCATTCACGGCGCAGGACTGAGCGCAGATGCCCGAGGCCAGCTGGCATTTCGACAGCACAAACAGCAGTCAGTAGATGCACAGAGGCAGGTCGGTACAAATATCCTCTGCCCAGAAGGAAACACTGTGCTGGAATGTTTTAAATTCCCACTTTGAACATTTGCTGCTGAAAAAGGCGCTGCTGCCTGGACACCCAGAGGACCCAGTGTGTGGCACTAATAATCCCAACTCACTAGGACAACCCTTCTGCAGATCTGACAGGTTGCAAATCCACTGTCTTTATGCGTGCATTTGAAATAGCTCGGCACAATATTAGGAAATGTTAAATACTAGTGTTACCACCACCTCCAAACATGTGTGTCTTCAAACAAACCTCTGAGAATCTGCTTTGAGTGGTGAGCGATGGAAAGATGGTTGACTGACAACTCCCTTGCACAACCAGTGGTACACAATGTCATGAAACACACAAACCTGCATAAGTGGACAGGGATACAGGATGTGCAGCCCACATCTTCCCACTAAATCATGTTCAGTATCTTCAGGTAAAAAGATTAAGATTCTTCAGATGACACAGCAGATTGCTTGGAATGTAGGCTTGACAATGCATGGAGTCTAAGGCAGCTGAAACACCCAGATTAGCCACAGGTTTGTCATGTATTATCAAATTTAAACAAACTAGTCAAGTGACAGCAAAGGTAGAGAAACAAAGGATGCTTCACTCACATGACTAACCCAGAAATGTGTAACAAGCACAGGAAAACTCAAGCACAGATTTGCATTTAGAAAAAAAAGAAAATGAAAAAAAAAAAAAAAAAAACAAAAAAAAAAAAAACACCACAAAAACAAAAAACCCAAAGGCATTTTGTCTCTCTTTGCTAAAACAAAATGCTAACATTGTTGGTGCATGTGTTTTTTCATTCATGGGTAAATAAATATATGACCCAACTTCCCCCACATTGTTCTGTCTTGGAATATTTTTAGCATAAACGAAGCAATGGGAAACTTAGTTTAGACTTGGTTCACAAAATCAGCAAGAAAATTGCCAGTCTTTCTCCTAGAAACATAGTGAATAGGGCATCTCAAGAGGCAATATGACATATTTGTTACATAGGTTCCAAATCCCTC
This sequence comes from Grallaria varia, assembly GCA_013396735.1. Classification (NCBI taxonomy): domain Eukaryota; kingdom Metazoa; phylum Chordata; class Aves; order Passeriformes; family Formicariidae; genus Grallaria; species Grallaria varia. The sequence goes on along the minus strand of VWZG01013359.1, from coordinate 130,973 downwards.
ACAGGGAGGAGGATTACAGTCAGCTGTCTTTTTGAATAGTTCCCATTAACATCTTCCATTTCTTACCAAACCCTTCTGATGTTTGGCATGAATGGCTCTGCAAGGCAGGTGAAGGCAGGACTGGGGCTACAGGTCCCTGCTGCACTGAACGCTGAGGCATAAAAGAGAACCTTCAACACTGAAAGAACCATCATAATTCTGTCCATTTGGGCCTTGCATGGAAAGGAGGGTGAACAGTCTCATCATATGGTCAGAGGGGAGAAAGTGCTGTTGCTGACTGATGATGTGCCTACAGATCCTCCACCCTGAATGCAGGAGGGTGTTTAGCAAAGTGAGAGGCAGCTCTTGCCATGAAGTCACATCTTGCAATGGATAAACAGCTCAATGTCAAAATGGAGATCAGCGATGAGTGGAGTCTTTCAGGGGTCTGTGCTGGGACCCGCCCTATCTCACAGCTTCATCAACAACATGGACAGTGGCATCAAGTACATCCTCAGCAAATCTGCAGATGACACCAAGCTGAGAGGCGCAGTTGACACACCTGAGGGACCTGGACAAATTCAAGAAGTGGGCCCATGGGAACATCATGAGGTTTAACAAGACCAAGTATAAACCCCCAGTATCAACACAGGCTAGGGGATGAACAGACCAAGAGCAGTCCTGCAGAGAAGGACTTGGGGGTGCTGGTGGACAAAAAACTGGACATGACCTGGCAATGTGCATTCACAGCCCAGAAGGCCAACTGCATCCTGGGCTGAATCCTAAGCAGTGTGGCCAGAAGTCCAGAGGTGTTTTTCTGCCCTTCTACTCAGCCTTCACGAGACCCTACCTGGAGCACTGTATCCACCTCTGGCATCCCCAACACAGGAAAGACATGGACCTGTTGGAGTGAAGACCATCAGAGGGATGGAGCACCTCTCCTGTGAGGACAGGCTCAGAGAGCTGGGGTTGTTCAGCCTGGAGAAAATGCCAGGGAGACCTTATTGTGACCTTTCAGTAAAGAGGGACTTATATGAAAGATGGAGACAGTCTTTTTAACAGAGCCCGTTGTGATAGGACAAGTGATAGAGATTTTAAACTAAAAGATTGTAGATTCAGACCAGATATAAGAAGTGCATTTTTTATGATGAGGGTGATTAAACACTGGCAGAAGTTGTCTAGAGAGGTGGTAGATGTCCCATCCCTGGAAATATTCAAAGTCAGACAGGGGCTCTGAGCAACTTGATCTTGTTGAGCATGACCCAGCCCATGGCAGGGAGGTTGGAACTAGATGACCTTTAAAGATCCCTTCCAACCCAAACTATTCTACAATTATATGATTTGCCAAAAAACAGCAGAAAGACAGATACATAGAACAATCCCATGATGTCTGTTGACCCCATCCTAGTCTCTGGTTTAACAAATGGGAGTGGTTCAGAAAAATATAGGCTAGATAAGAAACAAAAAAAACTTTATTCTTACTCTGTATTTTAAAATTATGAAATCCTTCTCTTGTTGTATTTCATGGTCAAAAAGAGGCACCATTCTGCTTTGCCAGCAGCATTAAAAAGCTCTCACACATGTTCCCAACAGCATTGCCACACAGTCCCTATTCACTGAACACATTTGCAACTCAGGAGCAACTACTCATGGAGCATATTGCCTTTTGGCCTGTTCATTTGTCTTCTAACAATTATTCTGCTTTTCAAAGAACAAACTCCTCCCATCACATGAGCAGATGGGGAAATGTCATCTCTCGTTCTTGAAGAAGCTTTGACCAATATTCTGACTTGGGCATTAAATAGAGCAGAAGTCTGCAGAGCTACCTACGCTTTATGGCATAATTTTTTTTATGCATGAGCTCTGCTGTCAACAATGTCAGCAGGAATATGCATGATGTTACATGCAGTGTTTGTCAGCTGGTCGCTTACTATGCAACAATGGCCCAGGAGCAGCGAAGAGTAGAAAATCAGAGCCCTCCACATTTAAATTTATAATCTGCAAAATCAGGACAATGAAGGAAAACAGCAGAAATTGGCCCAAGTAGCAAGATTTAGACTGAAATTCAAGATGCTGAAGGTGCAGGAGTGCTCAGGAGCAGTGGTGATGACTCAGCCTGTGAAAAAATGTGAGAGGCAGGAAACTCGAACAGCTGAAGGAACACACACAACACTGACCAACAAAGGACAAAAGCAGCTGAGTTATGAGGAGCACAAGGAAAGGGGCAGCCTGCAAGGCATGTCTGCTCAGCCAGGGCCACAGGAAGGAGAGTGGCAGCAGTGGGGACTTGCTCCTGGGGACAGTCAGGAGGGGTGACCCCCTACTCCAGGGCAGAGTGTGAGGGGATGCACTTGGCACCATTTATAGCATCACTGGAGATGACAATGAGGGGACACAATAGCCCTTTATTGTGGCCAACAGCTGGCAATGGCAACTACATTCAGAGACTGAAAATCAGTTTGCATTTCACTGAACAAATCTCCCTTGAAACCTGGGGCAGGTTTCCCCTGCAAGGAAGGGGGTCAGTGATGGTGGGAAAGGAGGGTGCAGGCAGCTGTGGGAGAAGTGAGCTTACTCCCACTTGAAGAACACACCTGAACATAGCATGAAAAACTCTCCAAATAAAAACAAGCCTAAGCAGAGTTTTCCTAATCCCATGATTCTGTAAGCTCACCGTCCGGATGAACCCAACACTTACAGTATTAAGCTTTACAACCAATCCTATGGACACTATTTATGACTGTGTCCAACAGTAGTTCAGAAGAGTGGAGCAGCCAGATTTATCTCCCATATACTGCATATCTGCAATTTTTCCTCTTCTTAACTGTTTGCTAAAGATGTGTGTTATAAATTTGTTACATCAGAAGGCAAACTGTAGTATGCAGGCCACTATTGTTATGAACTTTGCTATCTGATTTACAGGTTGGGTGGGTTTATTTGGTTTTTACACCAAGTATCAGGCAACAGGGGTAAAACAAACAGCACACAGCAGTTAGTCAGCCAACGTTCAGTGCCTCTGGTGGGATCCAAGCAGACATCTTAGTGATATGCTTTGGCTCTCAAACCAGACTATTGGGAGCATAACAGAATTGATAAAACACTCAGTAATTATGCATAACAATGGCTGAAGGATGCAGTTGCAGATACAGCTGCTAATACTTCTTTTAACTGTTGTCTTTTTGGCAAAACAAGTGCTTTGAAAAAGTAAAAATTACTGCAAATGCCAGGAAGTTGTGCTGCACACCCTTGCTTGCCTCCACAAGGGAGCAAACCCCTAAGTGTTGGTCAGGTTCAAGTCCCTTCTTGGGTATATTTTTGTTTCTCTTTTGAGTTGTTCCTGTAGCATAACTGTTCTCCTTTGCATACGCTAAGGGTCAATGTGAGGTTATGCTCCACCTTTCTGGAAGTGATATCAGAATCCTGATTGGAAACTTGCCCTTTTTCTGACTTGTTCTGAACTGTATGAGTTTACATATGCAACTGTTTCTCCCCTTGTTTCCAGCTCTTTCCTCATAGCTCTGCTTAGACCTCCCCTCTTGATCATTCATTTAAAAGTAACATTTGTGTCACCAGTAATGTCTGTACCAGATCTGGATGCCTAAAATCCCTTCTTTTCCTGGGATTTGGGCACTCTGAGATTTTTCTTTAGATAAATGAAAGGCCAAGAAAAGGTGAATTTAGTCATGTCAGCATCCTTACTCATCCAGGACAAAAGCTGGGTTGCTCAGCATCATCCCACCAGTCCTGGGCATTGGCTTGCACTCTTGACAGCAGGAGCTTAGAATAAGGCACAAGAGCAAGGCTAAGTTTGCCCCCTGAACCTTCTATCTCTGTTCCTCCTTCCAAACCTGGCTGACAGCATCATCCCCTATCCCATGGCCCATGTCTTCAGCTGAGCAAAGAGCGTGGCTGGGGGATACATGTCCACCTGTCCAGCAGTCTGGCCACCTCCCGACCAGCAGCACTGCCTCCCCAGTCCCAGGGCAAGCTGCACAGGGCAGAAACTCAGATCTCCAAGGTCAGAAAGGCTTTCTGGCTGTTTTCAATAGCACCCTGAGTATCACTCCTGGTGCAAAGGAGTGGACAGACCCGGGGAGCAACCTGGGAAGGAAATGAAAGTGCCAACAGCCACCACAGGGCTGGGCTGCATCATGGCATTGCACCTGAAATGCCAGCAGGACCCAGGCTCTCACAGGAGACAAACCAAGAATCTCTGCAGGGAGGTTATAACCACACTCACCTCTGAAGAGATATTCCTCTATCAGACAAGAGTAGGAGACTCTGTAGGGAGGTTAGTGAGACAGACACAGACTTAATTTCAGAAGTTAAGCCATTTTATTCATGTAGCTGCTCTGCAGCACTTGCAGGATTGACATGAGCAGACAGTAATTGCCAGAATTGTTTTCTGCTGAGCTCTCACTTTCCAAAAAGTCATTACCCAATCAGTATGGAAAGTCATTAGCTAATCCCCTTAGGATCACACTGTTAACAGAATTTGGTGGGCTGCCTGGACACTGGCTGAAAATACTATATATCAACATACAAATGAAGGAAACATCTTAAGGATTAATCAGCTGCACTGGGCAAAGCCCCTTCTGGGTGCTTTTCTGTGCCAAGTTCAATCCAACTTCCCAACACAATTTTAGGAGAATTTCTGAACTGTCCTAAATAGCACCACTCTGTAATTCCTCACGGTCATTGCTGCATTTCTAACAGTGTGTCCCCTGTGCCAACCAGAAGAGCTGTGAAGGTGGCTCTGCACGGGTGGAGGTGATGACCACCCGTGGGCAACCCAGAGCACACAAGAGCTGCCCTCTCTCAGACTGCCAGAGAACAACTTACAGAGCATCTGTCCTCATTCAGCAGAAGCAACAATATGCTCACTCTACACCCAAATTAAAATTGTGTTGCAAGACAAACTAGGCACGTGCAAAACCCAGATTAACTAATGTAAAACCACAAGCTAAAGAAAAAACCTCAGGATTAGAGCGTAGGGAGTTGGCTGAGGCACAGGGAAGATATAACAGGCAAGGGATATCAAGGATACCTGGATTTAGCAAAATCAGAAAAACTAGGGAAAGAGAAAATTGCAATTTGAGATGAGGATTTGCAAGGATTACTTCTTAAGAAAACAAATTCCAGGCAGAATCCTGTGGTTTGGTGGGATACTATTACTGGCCAGGGTGAAGGCAGCTGGGTGCCAGCTTCACTAAACAACTTTTCTAGAAGTAATGATTTAGTTAAGGCACATCTTGTCTCTAAATGCACAGCAGCTTTGGGGTTTTTTTACTAGTTATTTCTCCATAAAAAAATGTGTCTTCTTACAAAAGTCAGTCATTTGCACTGAGCAAAAACTGGTGGTTATCATGGGAGAGAAAATAAAATTCAATTCCCAGTAGGTCTGAGAATTCCAAGTACTTCCCTAAATGAGCTGCATGCATGCAAAACATCCCCCCTGGGGCCCTGACACACAGGAAGGTGCAGTGCTGCACAGACAGGAACAAGATGGTGGTTTGATGACCATCTGCACCTGGTGACATTCAGAATATGATAGTAATGGAAACCGGTAAAGGTAAAAAGCAAAAAAAAATCCACCCTGATTTAAAAAGTACAATTTCACATTTCTAAAGAGATGGGAATGCTGAGCCAAGTAGATGCACTAAATGACCCTCAGTAGATATTCAGGGTTTTCTGGTTTCATAATCCAGAGATTGACCCTTATATTTAACAGAAGTCTTCACTCAAAACTGTGAGCACCCCAGCTGTTTTGAAGCTTTCCGTCAGCATCTCTGGGCAGCAGAAAACCTAATATATAAGCCCTTTGTCTCAGTTACAAATATATTACTCTCTTCATATAAGCTATTATACTAACTGTGTTGTTCTCGCAGGCACTTGTGTCAGGCCCAGGCAGTGCAAAGTGCAGCCAGTGCCTATATCAGCCTTTCTTCAATAATATATTTATTGTCTTCAACAAAGCACTTAAAATACTTCACAGAAAAGTGATTCAAAAAGAAAAAAAAAATCCCTGCCTTCTGCAGATGCATATCCATAGGTTAGGCTTTACTTTGTTATACCCAAAGCATTTAAATCCATCTTAGCTGAAGGAGCAGATCCAGGCTGCACCCTTTTCTGATGTCCAGACCCAGAGCCTTTGCTCTTCCTCGCATGGCTGCTCAGAGTGTTTCCATCCTGTTGGCACAGGCACCCATGAGGGACTGGCACGTCCTTCCACACCAGGTCCCACTCCCTCCACGGGAAGCAAGAGCAGCAGCCCAGGCGGGCAGATTCCCATCCTATATTTTATACACCAGCAACTCAAACTTTGGAGAGTGTAGCATGGGAAGCTGGTCAAAAGGCCAGGCGAGGGAGCCACCAAACAGGCACTACACTTGCAATTAACTCTGAGTGTCTATAATCTGAAGAGAGGATGCGCCACACCACACCACACAGCACAAAAATCCCTCCATGTGGCACAAACTGCGCTTTTTATAAACCAAGTACCAGTTTCTACTGCAACACTTCTCCCAAGAAACTAAAGCAGAGTGCAAAATAATGCTTGGAACATGCTGATTTTGTACATATGGAGAACTGGGACAGCTACATCATAATATTTTGCTGAAGCGAAGTATTAATTGCAGGTCTGCAGCACTACCTCCTTTCTTTGTGGGAAATATTAGTGATATAATCTGTATGCATGGTATGGAAGCTGTGATCTGTTGAATAAATTTGGAGCTATAATTCACTTAAGTGTTTTCTTCCCCACTGTTTTTTCGTTGCTTCTAGGAGAGAGTAACTAGAAAACCCTCCCACACAGTCAAATATTCAGCTGCAAGGAAATACTCTGAAGCCATTCAAATCCACAGAGCGACTCCAGCTCTGGATACCCCCACATTTACAAAGCTGCCCTGAGCTGTTCTGAAAGATACACACTTTTTACAGCAGGCTTTCAAGGTAAGAAGAGAGAAAAAATGTCCATCACTCCCTGAATCTTTCCATTTTATATTTTGAAAGGAAGAAAGAAGAACTTAAATTACTATTGTATGAAAAGAATCTTCAATAATGTTTTATCTTAGAGAAGTTTTGGGGTTTGGGGTTTTTTTTTGCTCACATGTATACTCATATCTGGTAAAGTCATCTCTGTAAAGAGGTTCAGTATGAAACTTCTTAGAAATAAAGATAGCCATCACAGATTATAACCAGTATTTTTCCATGAATCCCCTCCACTGTATGGAGTAAGAAAGCTTCCCAGACAACCTACTAAGTGACCAAGAGAAATATTCCAGACTTGGGATATTTTACTGCAAGGCTGGGTGGCCCTCTGAGGAAAGCCTCAAAGAAAAAAAAAAATATTTATTTTTAGAAAGAGAGGTCTGAACACAGTAGCACTCTTCAAAGCCACATAAGGTTATAAAAAGGACAGCAGTCAATTGTATTACATGTCCATTGAGAGTAAACCAAAAATTAATCAGCTTAATTGCCAGCAAAGAATATTTAGGCTACACATTAGAAAAAAGGACACAGCAGTGGAACAACCTAGTAAAAGTTGTTCTTGCCTTAGGTTTTTAAAAGATGAGGCTAAGTAAGCTAGGATCCATCCATCAGGGATGGCCTAAATATATTGTTCCATATATATGTAAATATATTACAGGATGGACAGTTGGATTCCACAACTCCTAGTATCCCTCTGGACCTACATTTTGTTAATTTTCTGGTCCACACATCACTATGAAGCAAAAATAGATACCCAGCAGAAAACAGACACAAATCCCCCCAATGGGTGAGAGCACTCCTATGGAATGCTGTGTCCTCACTAAGAACACAGACATGTTTTTTTCTGTACTGACATCTAAGCACAGTGCAGGAAAACAGACACCCATGGAGGTGCACTCAATACCCACCTTACAGCAGCTGGGCATGGGTAAAACAAACATCAGTGGATGAAAAGTTCCTGCTCTGACTCCAGCAGCAAAGCAGACACTTCCAATCACCAAGCAAACAGGGATCGTATCCTTCAGTCAGAGACAACTATTCCCATAATACCATCAGAGGCAAAAACATCCATGAGTGAAACACGGCAGCCAGTCCCACCAGTGACCACGAGTGTCATTACCTTGGTTACAGACCCACCTCAAATTCAAATAATTTTCAGTAGCAATGCACTGGAGACGATGACTCAAAGACCCAGCTAGTCCTGGAGCTCCAAATCAGAATGGGAGATCTCCTGGCTTCCTACTGAGCTCCTGATGTACAAGAGCACCAGCTCTGTCCACAGGCAGCACAAATGTTTGGATCCACTGAAGTTTCTGCAGATTGTACAGCAGAAGTTCACACCAAAAGGGTGAATATTTTCGGAAGACATTCCCTGAGGCAGACAAAAACATCTGGAACCCCCCTACAAAGTGTTCCCTGCCACCCACACAAGGGCTGGACACCACGTTGTGCTGTCAAAAAATCTCAATCTGGTTTTAACAACTAAGGAAAAACACTTCCGGAAAAACGAAACTTAACCTAAATGTTCCTTTGCCAAGTGATGCCGCCTNCGCCCCCCCCCAAAGGAAAAAAAACTCTCAAATGAACCAAAGTTTTACTTTGTCTTGGTTTCTAATTGATCTAAAACTTAGAAACCTTCCATGTGAAATGCCAGCAAGGCAAGGCACAAAGCAGGACACCAAATGCTACACGCCCTTGGGACGTACACAGACTCAAGGCGATGGCAGCAGCGGATTTTCAGCCAAACCCCAGGGAAACCAGCTGTGAGAGTGCACGGCTCTTCCCTGGAGAACTGCAGAGCAGAAGCCAAAAAGTCCCAGTCGTAGACAGATTTTAATTTTCAGGGCTGAGCTCAGTAAGTTGGTGTTTAAAACAGAGACTTATTCTTTTCTTGCTTCTGGGGAAAGTCAACTAATGCACAAAGAGGAAAGAAAAGCTGAAGTGCCTTCGAGCAGGCGATGGTTCTGCTGCGCTGGCCAACTGACAAGGTTTGTCAGGGCTCAGAACTATTTGCTCTTTGAATTCTTTTACTGCATTCCCATCCTGTAATGCCTAAATGCTGCATCTAACATCATATATCCAAATGCACATGGTTACATATTCCTGGGGTGGGTTGCTGGAGGGGTTGTTTGCCACTTGCTGCATGCAGTTCTTCTGTGTCCCTTCCCCTTGTAGCATATTTCTGGAGTTTAAGGATGGGAGCTGAATCACCCCACCCATGAAGTCCTACGCCCAACACCAACGCTATTGCTGGACCCAGTGCCTCTCCATTAAACTTTTTTCAGTTTTACAATTGGCACAAAATTCTCTGTAATTTTTAAGAAAAATTAAGATAAGTAGCACACAATGTAGTCCTGATAGTACAGCACACTCCCTGCCAAAACAAAGATGCAGGATTCTACCATCCAAAATCATAATGGCATCTTAACCCCAGTCAAGGGTTCCCAGTACCTACCCTGGTCATGGGAAATCAGACTGGTTTGGAGAGCTTACAGGACACCGTGCCCTCCTGTCCTACTTTTTCCATCTATCTGCAAAGGATTTAATTAAGTCCTTCAAAAGGACATAAGAAGCACATACTTACATAAGAAGCTCACAAATTCAAATAAGTGTTTTTTAGGTTTTTATACTTAGATGGCAGCTGAAGATACATGGACAAGCATGAAAACAAAGGTCAGTGCATAAGCCTGCTGTCCACACAGATGCAGGTTAACACCAGGCACAGGGTACCACTATTAACCACTCCATCAAAAAACAGGATGAAAGTGTGTTCATATGTAACATCACCAACGCAGAATGTTGCCATTTCCTAAATATTCATGATTTCAGGTACATCACACAGTGATCTCTGCATATCTCACTCCATAGATACAACCTGATATTGTAGATCTTCATTGTGTTAATTCCCTGTTATTGAGAGGATGTGAGGTTAGTTTTTACATCCATTCAATTTCACAGGCATTTGCTGACAAATACTTCAAAGAAAAAATAATTAAAAAATCACTACAATTAAATCCTTTGTGATGGCTTCCATTTAAAAAAATAATAGTCAAAGCCATGAAAGAGAAGCAGACAATTAAAAAACACATTCATGAAGCAAGCTCTAAACCTCTAACAAGACTGTGTCAGAAATACTCAATAGCCATAAGATTCTGATGAAAACCACATTAAGTCAGCTTGTAAATAAATTCCAGCTTTTCCTCTGTAACTCCAGAAAGTATTGAATACTTTCAGAAATTACAGAATTTGGAGAGGGGGAAGGGCAGACCAAGGCCGCAAAGCAGAAGCGTCTCACATCAGATTTTCATGGAGCTATTACGGTGTCTGTCTAACATCATTTAGCTTAAAACCCCTTCACAGTATAGGCCACCTCAACAATAATCATTGTCATCATCATCAGTCCTCTTGTAGGAAAGGTCCTTGTCAAAGCAAAAGTAAAGGGACAGTAGTTTGCTCATATCTAGAAACATACCTGTGAAAGTCTAACAAGGGTCAACCAGGGCCACTCAATGAGCTGCTGTTTTCCTGTCTGGTTTTCTGTTCAGCCTGACCAGCTCAAGGCGGCTTCCCCAGATGAGTATTTCTGTTAGATAAATTGTACATCACACTTCAGGACACACCATTTCAGCCACCAAGGCCCCAGTGTGTCCCCCACTAGGGGCTGGATGATGGAGCCACCACCAGCAGCCCCCACCTCTGAGCGTGGAGAAGTGGGGCAAGCTCTTCTAATGACCCAAAACCCCAGAACAACATCCCTCCAATGCTGGCAACCACAGGGTAGACAAACAGAGACTTCAAAGTAAGGAGAGCAGGGAGCATTTGACAGGAGATATTTTTAAGCGAGACAGAAGAGAAATTTCTCTTTTACTTATATTATAAGCAAAAATTTAGTTCCCATCCATTTCACTTTCCTATTTTGTTAGCGACATTTCTGTAGATACTCTCTCCAGTTTAAAACAACATACTTAATTGTTCTGTTGTATGCTCAGCTTTTAAAGCAAGCAGTTCATTGTTACAAAACAGAAAACACAGTTTTATAACCACAGTTAAATAAATTACTTAAGAAATCATCCAGCTCAAATGGGTTTTTCACAGCTATGATAAATTATAGATATGATTTGTTGCCATACCAGCTACAGATCCACGTGTACTGGTCTACTGGCCAAAATGGTCTAAGATCAAAGATGAAGCTGAAAATGGACACCACTATTTATTATCTTGAAGAACATCACGTTCAAGAAGTCACTAACACAGCTGTGGGCTGTACAAGTACAGAATAAACTGATACTGTCCTCAAAAACTCAGTGCAGAAGCAGAAACCATGAAACAGATTCAGGTGCAAGGCAAGGATGAACAAATGCATCAACACTTTCCTTTTTAATTTCACTGTATTAAAAAAGTATACTTAAATCTCTATCACTTCATCATGCTGCCTCTGTCATCGTGTAACAATTACGTAAGGCAGTATAATTAAAAATAAACTTCTCACTCCCCAGCAGCGGTTATGCAATAGCTTTTAATTAACTGAGATCTTTCATGTTTAAGAGAACATTTAAGGAGTTAAAGTTATAACTCTATGTCCTTCCCCATCGCTTCACATTCAAATCCTCCAACAAAAACTATCTGCATTTTTCTTCTCATCTCTCCAGTACAAAGATGGTTTGTCAGGTTTTATTTGGTTTTATCTGCTTGAAAGATACTGTCTCGGGGTCCTAAAAATGCAGGGACATATTTTGTGCAATCTGTCAGCAACTGTCTTCAGATCCAAGGCTACAGGGAGTTGATGAGCTCTTTTCTTATCGGAATGAGTCACAAAAATGGATTATCCACTCTTAATCCTCCTTACACTAGCGAATTTCCTTATTTTTTTTTGGTTCAATAAAAATAAAATGAAAATTGGCCTTACGAAACCTTGTAAGAACAGTTTTCCCTCGGGACACCCTGGCATAAGGGAAACATCACTCTGCCATTTCAGAGAACTACAGAGCTTCCAATACCCATTCCATTCTTCTCCAAAAGCAAGAAACTCCTTACTTACAGTACCTAGTCCAGCACAGTAGACGGTTTCCCCTATACCCTTTTTTTTTTGTCACATCCTGTCCCCCTACCTGATGTTCAGTAGCTGTGTTTTGGGGGTTCATTTGCTTTTTTTGAAAAGTCCTCCTTTGTCCGCAAACTAAACAAACAAGAAATTGTTCAGCCTGTTTTCCTCATAAAACCATAAAAGTCTTTTTCACCATAAAAGTCTTACTAATCTACATTCGCTTGAAATGCAAATATTTTGCACAAAATCATTCTGCTAATTTTCATGAAAGCCAGCACCTTACAGGATCACAACCCCCACACTGAAAATCACTTTCAGTTAAATCACAAAAGAACAAAACCTGAGCTTGGGTAACCTCTCTTCCATTTTGAATGGGGATTTAGGAAGAGAAGTATGAGTTTTGCTGCTGTTTGCTAATCCCAGTAGAGAGAAAAAGGAATCCAAACTGCCTGAAAGCTCATCCCTGAAAATAATGTGATTTTCCTACAAGATTAAAAAAATGCATCTATTCATAGATTTGAGCTTAAAGAGCAAAAAAAGAGGTCTTCATACTTCATACTAACATGTGGTCTACAGCCAACTTTTAGTGCCAAGGTGCCCCATCAGGCAGCGAGCTGATGGACAGAATGGAAACCAGGGCTTCATCTTTATGGTTATTTCCTTGCTTATTGGATTTGGATTTTTAGCTTCCTTCTGAAATGCTGCCATGCTACATTTAGTACGTAGTAGCTGGCATCACTTTAAAGGCCCCAGCAGATCTCAGTCAGCAAACCAGATTGGTTACACCATGCAGGAAGGAGGGCTTGTGTGTTTTGGGGAGCGATAGGAAGCAGGAACACATCCCACTGCAGCGGTGCAAGCAGCAATGGTGGAGGGAGAGGGAGGGGAGGAAAACAAGCCTGCTCTTAGATTTGATTTTCACCTCAGGCAGTGTGCTCTACTTAACTGCACAAGGCCATGACACACAGAAACGGCCCAAACGTCCTGGGAGACTCTGGCAGACTGTACTGCAGGTGAACAGTCCCACTGCCCAAGCAGAAGGTGGTGCCCTGTCATGCCACATCAGATTCCAGGTTAATGCGTGCTGTCAAAGCTGTGGAGCAGTGCAATCAGGGTCTGCATCACCGCAGCCAGTGTCCTCCAGGTGACACGCAAAGGCAGAGGTGGTGAGCATCCCGAGTGAACCCATGGCTCTCAGCAGGGCAGCAGCACCTCCGGCTCACCCCCCTTCTCCTCCAGAAAATGTCCTGCCATCCAAAGTTTCATTTCCCACCCATATGGAGGAGGCTGCCATAGCACCCACATCCACGTGCCTGTGCCATACCGAATCTGCCAGTCACTCTGAAGAGGGTTTGGGGCCAAGTGCTTCCTGTAAATTACTCCTTTCTCTGCAAAACCCGCTTAATGGAATTAAAGGAAGGATCTATTTGGCCCATGGAGTATGTGAAGTGCAGAATTAGATTTTATCTCATTCTATTACAGAAAGTTCCAAAACGGAGACAAATTTTCAGTCATAGGCTGATAAAAGTTATTACAAAAATACAATGCAAGAATATGAAAGGCTTTTTTCCTTCTACAAACCATTTTAAAATATATGGTTTATTCAAAGCATGTACATCATTAAATAATTATAAATGGCAGATACAGAGGAAGTGGATAAGGAGAAAACTTTTAGCTCTTTTAAAATTTTCTTTCATGGTTTTTTAGATAGACAAGAAAAATCATTAAAGCAGAATCATAATGATTACTCTGCAAAAAGAAAAAGAAAAGCCATGCAATTTAGACACCAAACAAAGTTAAACATGTATTTGACAATCTTCTATTCATTAAAATACACATTTGGCTAATCCCCTTGTGCTTAAGCATTTAAAAAATGTAGTCAGATGCATCATGGGGTGCATCCGAAGCAGGGTGGACAGCAGGTAAAGGGAGGGGATTCTGCCCCTCTGCTCTGCTCTGGTGACACCCCATCAGCAGTGCTGCATCCAGCTCTGGGGTCCCCAGCACAGGAAGGACATGGACCTGTTGGAACAAGTCCAGAGGAGGCCACCAAGTCGGTTAGAGGGATGAAGCCCCTCTCCTGTGAAGAAAGGCTGAGACAGTTGGGGTTGTTCAAACTGGAGGAGAGGCTTTGGTGTGGCCTAATTGTGACTTTTCCGTACCTGAAGGGAGCCCATAAGAAAGATGGAGAGAGTCTATTTACAAGGGAATGTAGAGACAGGACAAGGGGGGATGGCTTCAAGCTGAAAGAGAGTAGGTTTAGATTAGATACCAGGAAAACATTCTTTATTGTGAGGGTGGTGAGACACTGGCACAGGTTGCCCAGAGAAGCTGTGGATGCCCCATTCTTGGCCAGGTTGGATGGGGCTCTGAGCAACCTGGTTTAGGAAAAGGAGTCCCTTTCCATGGCAGGGGGGTTGGAACAAGATGATCTTTAAGGTCCTTTCCAACCCAAGCCAATCTATGATTCTATGATCTGTAACGTAAAATTAATGTACCATCTTTTCCCTTCTGTCCTGTCACTTTTGTTTGGAGTATTTCAGCACTTTTTCCAGTAACACAGGAAAAGGAAGTTATTTTATTATTTTGGACCTACCCCTTAGAAACACTGCTTCCTCAGCAGTCAGATTTTGCTTAGGGTGCAACTCCCTTCTCTGTCTCAGGAGGATACCCTGCACAGGGGGAGATAAAGGAATAGCAAAACAGTTGCATGAAATATTATGAATATCTGGGAATTAGATCACCTTATCAATACACAACAAGCATGTAAAAGGAAAAAAACATATTAGGTCATGTTTTGGTCACCAACTACTAGTTCACTTTCAGCCATGACCATCCTATCTTTGCCTGTGTCACCTCTGACAATGGTCTTGATGCCCTCACTGATCATCACTCAAGGGCAGCGTGACAGTATTTGCTGCACAACTGTCACCTCTGGCTTACAGCTTCCATACCTCCCCAGGAGGAGAGGTATGAGAGGTATGCAGTGGTTATATCGTAAAGATGGTCTTTTGGAACCACACAGTTATTTCAGCATGACATGCACACAGAGTGCCATCTTGGGGCAACCTGGCACCAAGTAAGCCAGATATTTTGTCACTGTAGGAACTACAGACAGGACTAATTTCAGCTCAGTTCTGGTGTCTACATTGAAAATATGAATGCATGTTTGAGCCACTAGAGAAAAAGATGGCTTTTTCAAGGAACAATTGATTGAATTTTTCCAGACATCAACTTCAAGGCTACCTTAAGTGCCAAAGCACCACCAGGTTTTAACCACCAAATGCAAGAGCAAGGGCTCTGACAGCATTTGGCTTTGGAAAGATGATGCCAAGCCTATACACCTGTATACTGACTAAACCAATAAAGCCACAGAAAACACATCCTGCAAGAAATCTAGTGCCTGCCTCCCAGAAGTCAGCTGTTGCATGGGGTGGAGGGGGGGGGGAATATACACAGTTAATTCTTGGAGAAATTACTAAATATTAAAGCCCTATATTACTGGCAGAAGCTGCTCCCATTATTCTCTTCCTGCTGTGCAGGCAGTGCAAAGCACCTGGTCTCAGGGCTTGGCTCTGCAGGAGTCCATCCAGGATCAGCCCCAAAACAATGGAATGATGTTCAGCTTATCCTCACACACCTCTCAAACCGAGAAACACACAAAGCCCGCTGACAATCCCTCAGGTGAAGCATCCTGATGGTACAAAGGGATTTCTGAGACCTGTGCCTAACTCACAGGAATATAGTGATCAAAAAATGGCCATCCACACACACAGAGTTATTAGACAGCAGAGAAGAAATGCTCTGAGCAGATGAAGTACTGCATTTTTCTAACACTTCTATCCTTCTTACAATAATTTAATACCAACAGGAAAAAATACCAGCTCATTCTATAAATACACATGAAGTATTACTACCATGTGTGTAGAGAAGGGTTTTTGCACTTTCTTTCATTGCAGAGCTTAAATCCTGGCATGATCTCAAGAGAAAGATTAAGCCAGGGGTCTGCTGCAGAGCCTGTGTGTGCACCACAAACCACCAGGCGCCCTGGTGCAGCCCAGCCCCATCAGCAGCCCTGCTCCAGAGAGCCAAGACCAAAATAACCCTGTGGGAAAACTTCCAGAGCCATTACCTACCCACTTTCACTCCAAACAAACACAATTCACACTAATTTTTAGGAGTTCCATGTTTTGTTCACTGAAATAATAAATCTACATGAGGAAAACAGCAACAGGATTTAGAAGAAAGAGGTTCAGTGCTAAGAATCCCCACCCCATGAAGATGTAGGAGGAGGCAAGGGATAGGCAACAAGAGAGGTTACAAAAATAAAAAATGTATCATCTGTAGAACAGACACTGAAGCACTTTTTTGCTTTATACACAGGAATGGCATCTCCTACACAGCAGAACCTGCCTACAGATGTCCATACACAGAGCCTCAACAGCAAAGCAAACATATGGGAAATGACCCAGATTGGAACAAGCTGGTTTCTACCTGCCAACCATCCTGCAGACCTGGAAGTCCATCCTTCTGTGCCCTTCCTTAAAGGGCTGAGTGCCTGGACCTAAAGAAGCACTTAAGAGAAGGAGGGATGGGCTGTAAACAGCCTCTGCATCACGATCACAAATCAAGCAACAGTGTCCGAAGACCAAGACCACAAGTGCTATCAGAAGGGCAGCTGCAAGGAGTCCTCATCTGGGTGACCTCCTGTCCACAGGATTGAACTTAAGAGCCACGCAAAAGTCAAATACGGCAACGAAACCTGCGCTGCTGTCTCCTCTGTTGAAGGGTTAGCAAGAGTCAGACAAAGGCAGCTTTGCTGCCACAGCACCAGACGAGCTTTACACATTTGCACATCCTCTGACACCCCAAATAATGCCTGCACAGGAAGATTCATCCAGGTTAAACTAAATTTGGATGCAGAACAAAATTACTCTTCTTGGCTAATGGGACAAAGAAGGAAATAAAATCAATTTGTTATAAAATTCCTAAAGGCCAACTGTCAGGGAATTCATCATGAATAGCATCTCATGAGGACAGGTTCTTAGTTTCCTTCTACACCACCTGAGATCCTTCAGGAAGGCAGGAAACCACCAAATACCAACAAAAACAGTGAGAACAAATGGTCTCATGCTTCTTCTGGAGACCTTTGCAGTGAGGAGTGGGACCAATGCCAAGCAGAGAGAATGGAGATCGGCATCCATTGGTAGATCATTCCCTGACCTAGACTCCAGCCTTTTGAAGAGAAGTTTCTGCAGCCTGCAAGGAGAAAGTCAGGCCCCAGACTTGCATCATCCCACCCCTGAGTCATCCCACCACGCAGATCCTCTCCCTTACCATCACTCCTCGGCCAGGCTCACGTAATTGTTACTGCAGAGCTGCAATCATCCCTGTGGAGCCAAAGCAAAGCCAGCATCCCCACCCACACACAGAGGAAGGGCTATGCTCGCCCCAGATTCAGCATCTGAACATGAAACTGAGACCCCAGGATAAGATGGGGAGGTGGGAAGGGCTTCCTCCAGGCTCCTGAAGGGATTCAGGCAGGGGATGCTGCCTGAGATACAGGATGCCCTACATACAGGGGACAGGAGCTGGGGACAGATGAGCAGTGGGGGATGGACGATCTGTGCCTTGCTTGTGCCTGTGACCAGGTTATGTCAGGTGCTATTAAGGCATGAAGCGTGAGCACGCGTGTCTGAAACCCCACTGCAGACTGCTCCAGCAGCCTTGAAATGAAACCTCCTTTAAAAAGAGGACTTTAAAAAAAAGAAATTTAAAAAAAAGAAAGAAACAAAAAAACAACACACCCTACGCAGCAGCTGAGAGAAAAACGTGCCCAAAGGTGCCCAGGGGAGCAAACCAAGGGGACCTGTACCTCCAAAACCACCCTTCTCCCCTGGGTTGAGTGCTGCTGCCGTTTCGTCTGCTCAGCTCCTCCGCCCGTCCGTGTCCCCTGAAGGCAGCGCTGCAGCCGCCGGGGAGCTCCGCCGTGCCTTCAAAGAGCCTAAAGTGGGTCAGCGGAACGGAGAGAAAAAACCTGATTAAAGCATGAAGAAAGCGAGCAGACCTGCTGGCTGAGAGACAGCAGAAGGCAGGGAAAGGCACTCAGAGGCTCTGCATCATCTCGGAGGCACAGAAAGGCAAGGACTGCTGGTCCCCCCTTCCACAATCACAGGGCAGGAACTGTGTTTCTCAAACCTATAATGGGATGCAGGCAACAGAAACACATTTAGAGATGGGGAAGTATAAGAAGATAAGTGTGTCCCTCTGTCCTTCATTCCACACTTCCAGCCAATTTATTCTGATTTAAACTGAGTGAAACAACTTAAACCCATGGAAATCTAAAACCCTCCACAAGCCTTATGACTACGGTTTGCAACATCCTTCCTTGTGCCTGAGCAAACCCAAAGACACTGCAGAAGGAGCCCCAACAGCTGCCAAAATCCAGCAGCATCTTTTGGATGCAATTAAAAATGCTAAACAGAACAAACAGGAGACCATGAGGAGGAAGCTTTGTTTTCTCCGTTTCTCTGACACAGACTTCTGACCTTAAAATAAAACAAGGCAAAACCACTTCTGTGTCTGTAGGCAAAACAGCAAACAGATTTGGGGGCAGCCAGGTTCCAGGAGTGAGGTGGACCCTTAAGAACCACATGACTGCCAGAACCATAATTGAAGTGACATTTGAAAAGAAAGAATTTTGCAAATCATGAAACTTGGAGCAGCTAAGAACTTTTGCAGGGACCAAGGCTTTGCTGATGTCCAAACCAGGTGATGATGGATAATAGAGACCTTGTTACCCCCCAGTGCCACCAAAACCTCCAGAACTCTACACCCTATCTCCCCACCTGGGCTTTCTTAAACCTGGCATAAATCTGAGCTCACTCTGGAAAACACCTTCCCAAGCCACATCACCGTAATGACAGGCAGGTTTTTCTCCACAGATCCTGGGTAAACCAACTCAGTCCCCTATACAGAGCTGCACACCCACCAGTGTGGTCTGTGGGCCCACACAAAACCATCACACCCTTGTTCTGACCGCTGGCTCCAGGGAGGGCTATATATTTATTTAAAGACTTCCAATGAAAATATCAGCTTAAGAAATCACAGCAACATGGGATGGGTGGGGAGAACATTCCCCGTGAGAAAGAATCTGAACTCTGTAATTGCACATATCTAGATATTGTTGTAAAGAGCTCTGCCTACAGAATGAATAGGAGATTTGATCTAATTCGCAAATAAAAATCAGAAATCTCTCCTGCCAGCCATGAAAAAGGATATCAATAATTCATTTTAACAAAAAAGAGGATCAAGGAAAAATGTTGTGTTAGTTTGACATTTTGATATGTTGGTTCATATTCTTCTTTAATGTAATATGTAACAAACAGCAGAGTTCATCTACAAATGCCAAACACGCTTGTAAATTGTTGAATACAGCAGGTCCTATTAATATTCACTTAGACTTTTGAAATTAATTCACTTTGACTGCCTTTACATCACTTTTACTGCCTCTACCCAGCAGCTGTAGGTCAAGTGGAGCTCTCAAAAATGCTACACAGAGTTTCCAAAGATAAAGTTTCAAATTTGTAACCACATTTCCATCTATTTCTTCATATTACCCACCACAAAGCCTAACGTCCAACCCAACTTGTTTGACTATTACGTACTTGCTGTGAATTGCTTCTGAAAATTGTAGAGTCAAGAGCCAGAATGAGGTGTTTGTGTCCTAAATCAACTGTCAGTGCAAGTTCACTCTCATATATTGTGGTTTGATTTCACTTACAATTTCCTTATGGGCATTTGGTGGAGTGGATGAAGCATATTATACTCCAGAAAGCATAGGCTTGCAATCCACAGATTTCAGTGTTATGTTGCAAGAGGTATTTATTGCAGTAGAAAACTGCTGGCAAATTTAACATATATTGCTCAAGCTCAGCCTGCATTCCCTTTGGTGTGCAGGAGACACAAGGGGACTCACATCTTCTAAATTTTAGTAGGGTAGGGCAAATTTCTTGCAAGATAAAATCCCCTCTAAAATGCAGAGAATGGTTAACTCTCTGTGACTTATCTGTTCCAGGGTCAAATGGAAAAGTAAATACTCCTGTTGTTACATCACTTTGATTAAGAATTCTCTTTCAAGTACATTTTTAGGCACTATTTAGGCAGTTCTTTTAAAAATTATTTCCCTAGAGAAAAGTCCTTGATGGTAATAACCTTCATTAGAGGCTGACACTGCATGTGTTGTCTTTGGAGGGAAAGCAGTTGTTACTCAGGTCCTGAGCATGGCTAGATCCTACAGCCTCTTAGTTACAGATTTGTAGATCCATGGGTTTTCTATGCATTTAGTTTTAAAATCACTATTTACATTGGCTGCTCTATCTAGAAAAGAGCTGCAGTTTGATGGAGGGGGCAACAGTTACTCGATGTGATGACAGTCCAGATGGTAGAGCTATTATCTGATCCAGATAATAAAGTCATATTATTTTCATTATATCCAGCCCATTGTGAACAAAAAGAATGAAAACCAATGTTTTAATTATTTTTTCCACCAACTCTTTGCAGAGTGCCATGCTGACAACTGCATCTACTGCAATCCTATGGCACTGCTGACTCTCCAAAAACAGTGCTCACAAAACTGTGCATGCCTTGGTGGACTGCTCTTAGCCATACAGTCAGGGGGGTCATCTTCCCTGCCAGAGATTAAACTGCTGGAGACGAGCCTTTTCCTCGCACGGTTCAACTCCAAGAACTTCCATCCCCAAGAACTCTCATCTCCAGGAAATCCCATCCCCAGGAAATCCAATCCCAAAAACTCCCATCCCCACATACAGAATCCCTTGATTCAGCACTTTTTGTAGGGAACAACTCCAAGGACAACATCTTCAAGCCTAGGCCACCCCACACCTCTACGCCCACCTGATTGTTTCTTGGGATCCTCCAGACCATGCAGGTGTTGCACCATGCTGAGGAGACCAAGTCCTGGCCATGCTTGCAGATGATACACCTGCAGGTGGGACCAGCTGGTCCCAAAGGTGGCCTTGGGTCTTCCCTTTATCACATGTGGAATACGCACAGAAATTAGATTAAAAAATGTCCAAACTTAAAAACAGCTCTCAAGTCCTTCTTAGTCTGTTTTTCCACGTGAATAAATTTGTTTAATCACTTGGATGCTTTTAGAAATTTTAATCACTGTTGGAATAACCCCAGAAGAATCCCAAAAGAATCCCCAAAAAGCCACTGCCACTCACTCAAAAGGCTACAGCATAAACTACAAACCCCTGAAATCAAATAAGCCACTCCAGAGCAGGAGGTGAGGAGCGGCCACAGCTGGCTGGCATGTGACAGACTGACATGCAGCAGGGTCCCATCTGGCAGCACAAATTTTATTTCTGATTACGAAAAACATGGCCCAGAGGCACAGCAGCTGGACAAGGATCTGGCAGCTC
>VWZG01013359.1:90582-109483 GCA_013396735.1 Grallaria varia | reverse complement strand
CCCCCCACCAACATGATGGCTCCCAGTCCTTAGGGTGGGGTCTTGAAACAGGTACCCTGGCCTGGGCCCAGCAACACCATGAGATGGAGAAGAACGGGAGCACTGAGCTAAATTTGTGGGTGTTTAAAGCACAAGACACAACTTTACATAAGCCTGACCACTCAGATCTTTACTTGTATCATGAAATAAGGATGGTGGGGCAGGGGGGAGGGGGGGGGGAATGTTTCCCTGACATGCAGTACAAGAACAAACATGTTATTATTTGAAAGGCTGTACAAAGGTTAAGTCTTTAATCCCTTTAATCCAGACGACAAACAAACAAAACCCCAGGAATGGGATCCTGGAGCACAGCTGAGTGCTGCCAGGTCTCTTGTGGAGGCTCTCTATTCACATTGCTGCAACCATTTATGAGCCTCCAGCTAAAATGTTGCTGCAAAAGAAATAGATGCAAGCATGGTTTTATTCCCAGTTCTTTAAAGCTTATCATGGGCAATTTGGCAGCCCAGGCTCATGTTACAGTGAGTAGGGTTTAATCCTTCGGTCAGTGGTGCCAGGGTTACGGGATTTCCAGGTCTGGCTGCTGTTGCCCTCTTACTGACACCAGGGCTCTCGAGTGCAGTGACTCCTCTTACTTGTTACTCATGCATAGAAAAAATGCAGATTCCAGTAAATAAAATCAGGAGTGGTTAAGGCAGGGGACGAATCAGATACTAACAGAGAGCAGCCTCAGGGAGCATTTTGGGGCTGAGGAGAGCTCCTCTTTTGGTACACTCTATGGAAAGAATTCTGGTCAGTGCAAGGAATATCAGAATTTGTACCACTCCCAAACTATAGTACTGTGGTAAGCAGACATCACTGCAGGCACACAAAGGGTTAACTGGATTTAGGTCCTGACCTGGCTCTATCAGAATACTGGGAAATTCTTCCACTTATTTCTGCAGGAATTGGGTCAGCTGCAACCATGCATCCTAAATGAACCACAGGAAGAGTGTCACTAATTTCAGGAGTAGAACTCATGCAATTCAAAGTAGATGTGTGGTTATGTACCTGAATAAGTCTACAGGAGAAGTCTAAGCCAGTGGTATTAGCAGCACATTTTAAATGGTACTATCCTTTCTGCCATACAGCCAATCACAAACTGGTGAGCTACCACAGATGAGGTCCAAGAGATAGTAATTAAAAACCACATTTCCTTTCAGACTGTTTCTTGTCTTATCATGCATGACCCCTTCAGTGCAGATTCTGTCAATTTCAAGGGAAGAATGGGTGGACATGATCTAGAGGGACACTACATCTGCAGTACATAGACAAGCCAGCAGAAGAGTTAACAGCCCAAGCCTCAACAAGAATTACTAAGTCTTTTTGGAAGCAAAAAGAGTCCCCTTTCTCCTCATTTTGGATACACTCTGGGATGCTGCAACAGCTCCCTAAGCCTCACCCCACTTTGCTACAAGTTGAATTTGGACCTAGTCTCTCACTCTGAGCAGAGGTCAGGCCAGTCATGCTGGCAGAGCAGCAGAGCACATGAAGGCTGCAGGGCTGTGAGATGCCAACCAAATTCAAAGGGATGTGCAATGGCACAGGGACCTACTGCTCTGCACAACCCTCCATCTGTGTCTGGTCTCAGCAAATACTGTTAAAGCATGTTATCCATCTGAGACTATGAGCGCAGCAAGGGGAAAGACTAGATGGGGGTGAGGAAAGGAAAAAAAAAAAGATAGTGCAGACCCCCATTTGTAACTGGGCCCTGACAATGCCCCCTCTGCCATGAGGATGGCGAGTTTCTGACCTCATTTTGTAAAACTGCAAAGGTCACTGCAAAAATACAGCTCAGTTCTGGCTTTATTTGAAAAGGCAAACAATTCCACGGCCCATTTAGATCATTTGGGAGCAGACACCCCTCTCCCAACTTTCAGCACAGAAGTCCCATCTACCCAGTTTCTCATCCCACTTTTGCAGAGTCCAACAGTTGTGTTTTATGATTTATTATAAAAAAGGAAGAAAAAGTGCAGTGACTAGACAGCCCAGAAAGGGTGAAAAAGAGTATGAAGGCCAATAAAAACCCTTATGTACACAAAGACTGCTCATGCCATCCACTATCAGACTTCCAAGCTCCCTGAGTGCTGACAGCCTTTCCATCCCTGACAGTTCACAAGGTCGTGGTCCCTGAAGACATTTCATTCCACTTACCAGCCTGGTTTTCCTCAGCCCCACCAATTTCTGCTCTGATCTCATAGCCAGTAGCTCAAGAATATGACAATTAAAGATTAATGTTATAAATGCATGGAAAGTTGAAAAATCCAGATTTTTTGAATGTCATGTCAGACATATTAATTTTTAAACCTTATCCTTATAGTTTAAGACACCAGGCCAGAAGTGTCACTTTTTCCCAGCAGACTGCAAATGCTTTCTATCTTTCAGCTACCATCTAGTTTTGTAGGCTTAAATATTTTTCTTTATTTAATTATTCACTGTAACACATGAAACATTAAGCAGCTTCTTTCTATGAAGAAATGAGTGCTGTTTCCCAATGACAACATGTTAAGTATCCTTAATAGCAGGAATAAGGAAATGAGTTTACTAGAACAAAGGGGGAAAGGGCAGAGAAAATGAGAGAAGCTCTGAGCATTTACTAGAATTTACTAACACCAGAAAAAAAAAAAAAAAGAAAAAAAAAAGCTGAGACTTCATTTCTAAGAAAGTAGTCACAATGATGTGGGAAATAAAAGCAAAAAGAAACAGACTTTTAAAGTATAAAAATGTTTTCTGATATGACTTTTGGGCTAGAATTTTTTTCTTTTTTTCCACGCTAGTGGAGATCGGCCAGTGAGAGCCACAGATGCAAAGTTAGGATATGTAACAGTTGTGTTTCCTTAATGGTGCTAAACCCCTGATAGCTGTGAGAAATGTCTGTTCTTCAAAGAACAGAAAGTTAAAGTCTGATGTCATTAACAAAAGCCATTCCAAGCCACAAATTTTCCTGTGAAAGCAGGACTGCATACACAACTTTCAGTCTGTGCTCTACTCATTTAATGTCTTTTGCAGCAGCAGCAAGAGATGGTCTCATCAGGTTACAGAGCATCGTGATCTCCTGAGAGCACCCCACAACATCGATCCAAGATGGGACAAAACTGGTGACCTTGACACCTCTGCAGGCTTTGATGAGACTCTTTAGTCTGTCCTTGAAAGCCTGGGTAGGATTGTGTGGGCGAAAGGATTTTTACTGATTCTGGTGTTTATTTGTTGGGTCACAGAGGTAAAATTATCTCTGTTCGATTACTTAAAGCTGTTGGCTGTGGAGATAATCTGTGCATTAGCAGCTGTACAGTGGGTGGTTAGCAGTTCTGAATCTGCAGTTGGAAGCAAAGAAGTCATTTTGCACAGCACTGTAAAACAGAAAACTGAGCACACAGGACAAAACCCCCATTGCAGCCCCATGCAGAAGTTGCTTTCTGCAATAAGAAATCCCCTCATTTTCTGGCGAGGCAGAGGGCACGTGCTCAGCCATGTCCTCCTGCACTCCCCAACCTCCCATGGCAGCACTTAGGGAGAAAGAACACCTCCAGCAAACACCAGCGAAGCATAAACTCCTGCAATTGAAACATCTGTCTCTTTATGCTTTCACAAAATGAGACTGATTACCAGAAGCACAGCTTGAAACAGTAGGTCTCAGCAACTCAGTTTAAGATACACAAACTTGATATCTTGAAGCTAAATCCCATTAGTCTTGGAAGGAAACAGGAATCAAACCTCCTACCTGGGCATGACTTTTCTGGGAAAGGTGGAACAATGCTCTGTACACTACAGATAAATATTTAGCGTACAAACACTGCTGGAAACAACTATTTAGACTCTCAGTCTGTTAATTCACCAAACAGCTATTCCTCAGCCATTTGTACCTGTTGGAGAGCCATAGCAAGCTGCTCTCTTCCAAGCCAGTACAACTTCAGTCTGCACATTTTGCTCTGACGATTTGCAATTACTCTCCTCTTACCTTCACTTGGTCTGCAGCTGCTGAGCTTTAGTCCTAGCAAAGAGGGTTGGGAACCAGGGTGGGGTCAAAGCTGGGCAGATTTCAGGGCGGAAGGTTTATAAAGAACAGACATCAAGACCAAAGAGCAGGAAACTGACAGAAGATAGCAATGGACATGAAACTTCCCAGGGATAGGAATGACAAGAAGCAGAGATGCATAGTTTTTCTATTAAATATCTGCATATGAAGCAGAGAGGAACATCCTCACACTCAGCAAACCTGCCCCATGACATCTCTTCACTTTGGGATGGCCTGAGACAGAGTGGAGGCACATAGCCTATGTTAGAGTTTAAAATACCACCTATATGTGATCATTTGAGTGGGTGTTTTGGGGGGTGGGTTTAGCAGTTCTGCCAGCATTCTATGGCAAGTCCCTCACTGTGGTGCATGACTGCACAGACACAGGCACCCTCGACACACCCATAACTGTACCAAAGGTCTGCAGGCACAATTGATAATATCTGGAATACATTAAAAAATTAGAATATATAGTTCCCTCAGCAGCTGTACTACTTTTCTCACAGTCTTTACTAATTAGCATACATTGAGGAGTTACCAACAATCACAGACCCAAGGTCGTGTTTAGCTTCTTTTTTAGCAAGGCACAGAATAATACCTTCAGCACTGACAACACTGCAGTCTCACGTCACAGAGCTAAAACTTCAAAGAGTTTCTTTGCCATAAGCCCCCTGTTGTCTTTTTCCTTTTTCTTTGAATCACATAAATTAATCAAATACAACATATTTCCGGAGTAGTCCATCATCTCTCTTTTTCCAACCTCACCAATTCAAATCCTGACTTTGTGAGCAAAACTGAAGTGAATTCATCCTTGTCTATTTTATAACACAAACTATCACACCGAAAAATGCACATCAAGGAAAGCAGCCAACAGACAGCTTGTTTTCGTAAAAGGGGTGGGAATAGAGGACAGGGAGGCAGCCAGGGCAAGAAACTCCTGAGGTTTGCAGATCCCAAAGGCAAGCATTAAAACTCATTTTGATGTATTTCCACTGCCGTCTCTCCCGCTTTTTAAAAGCTATCCCCACTGTGAAACCAACTTTTGTATCTTTTAGTAAATCACTTAAGATAGCATTATCTGCTTCATACATTAAAGAGTTAAAAGTTACATGGTCTGTATTGTCTTGTGAAGGGAAAAGAGACAGACAAGGTAAATGTTTTATTTACACTTTAAAACTGGATGTGGAAAGAGTTATAAATGGATTAATTAGTGTCCTCATTTCATTTTTAAAAAAAAAACCAAACCTAAAAAGTGTGCCTTAAAGTTAATGCATTGTTACCCTGAATATTAACAGATATGTCAAGTCCTTGCTTTTTTTAAAGCCCCTTTGTTGCATAGAGTTTTTTATTATATATCAAAAGCAGCCCCTGATGACTAATTTTCAAAAGCCAGGCTGGAATGAAGCATGGGACAAACACTTTTTTTTTCTTTTTAACAAGGCATCTCCCATAAACATTATCCTATGGGGTGAATGAATGTTTGCACTGTGGCCTTTCTGTCCTATCTCGTAGCACAGTGGAGGCAGGTCCTCCCTCCAAACTGATCCCAAAGAACCCCTTTGGTGTTTGGTAAATTAAAACTAGGTACAGGCCCCAGATCAGAAATATTTGAATAATGGCTTTAACATTTGTATCTCCTTGAACTGTTTCTCTAGTGACTGCACAAATTAGATTCCTCCAAGATAAAGAGCAGGTGTGGTACCTGGGAAGATTTTTAATAAAAGACGACATTTGATGTCTTGGTATTTGCATTTTATTTCATTAGGGTCACCAAGAAAATGGAGTCACAGAATCAAAGAAATACAGAATATGCTGAGTTGGAAGGGACCCACAAGGATCATCACTTCCACCTTCTGGCCCTGCACAGGACCACCTCCAAAGTCACTCAATGTGCCTGACAGTATCATCCAAATGCTTCTCAAACCCTGTCGGGCTCAGGCTGTGACCACTGCCCTGGGGAGCCAATTCAAGGGCCCAACCACCCTCTAGGAGAAGAACCTTTTTTTAGTGTTGAACCTAAACCTCCCCTGACACAACTTCAGGCCATTCCCTCGGGTCCTGTCCCTGGTCACCACAGAGAAGAGATCAGTGCCTGCCCCTCCTCTTCCCCTCACGAGGAAGCTGTAACTGCAATGAGGTCTCACCTCAGTCTCCTCTTCTCCTCAGATGTTCCTCATATGGCTTCCCCTCAAGGCCCTTCATCATCTTCACTGCCCTCTTTTGGATATTCTCTAATAGCTTTATGTATTTCTTATATTGCAGTGACCAAAACAATATTCAAGGTGAGCCCACACCAGTGCAGAGTAGAGTGGGACAGACACCTCCCTCAACCAGCTGGTGATGCTCACATAAATCCAGCAAGGCCAAAAGCGATGAGTTTGTTTTTCTGGGGCTCAGTAATCCAGATCCTGGCTGAGTTTCTTCTGCAAATGCCATGACCCCAGGCAGCAGCATGGCTAACGATGAGTATTCATTCCCATCTTCTCCACACTGACTCATGACAAATACAGAGAGGTGTCTGCCTTAGAGGGTTTACTTTCAGTACAAACTAGGCAAGAAAATCTTAAGGCATTTGCTATCTACAGGATACCAAGGCTCAACCCCCTTATATACAAGTTTGTTTCTTGCCTTATAATATTTTTGACATTCTAGGACAACCCCTAAGGCATCTTCTCTCCTAAACATAGTCCCATGAGTAAGCTCTCTGATCTGAGCTGGTTGATCCTGCATAACCTCGCTGAGATTCAGCCTTCCCCCACCACCCACACCACCAGCACCCACCATCACAGTTGTCCTCATCTCCCACTCATTCCCTGCAGTTTCCTCCCTCTTCAGTTAGTCTGATTTGCCTCCATTACACCCAGCACCACAACACAACAGAATCAATTCATTAAAAAAAATTAACATCACACTATTCCTGCTTTTTTCTTATTCACCTCCTTGCTGCAAACATTTCCCACTGCTGACCTTAAAATATATTTACATGTACCTTGACTTTGCATGCAAGGAGAGCTCGGCCCCACCAACCACATCAGCCCATTTCTCAACCAAACCCCTGCAATTCTTTCCTGTGCTGAAAAGGGCTGTAAAGGAGCTCCCACCAAATTCTCCTACAGCTCCAGTGTAGAAGGGACCAACAACTGACATGATGCCCACACCTACGCAAACCAGGGGTTGTGGTGCTTCCAAAGGGAGGGCAGGACCTCCAGACACTACCACATTTCCCTCATTGTCTTCTTCTCCTCCACGCTTCTTCTGTGAGCCCCCTGTCCTCTCTGCACTCTCTAGCTCCTGGCAGCTTGACTTCAGACTCCTGTTCCTATTCTGGCAGGCACAGGGGTAGTCCAGGCAGGCATGAAATGAAACCTCTGGCCATTCTGGAGGGTGTGCTGCTGCTGTGACACTCCCAACACAAACCGCCTGAGCATATTCGGATATCACAGCTGTGAATGATGGGCTTGTGAAGGATGAAGTCTGGCACCTTTCTGTACTGCAGCCAAAGAAAAGGGAGGAGGAAGAGAGAGAAGTGACACTTTCCCCTCCACTTGATGAAAGCAAAATCTGATGGAGGCAGGCAGGGAGAAACAGTCTGGGCACTAAGCCCCTTATTAATTAATGCATGTTTTGAAAAAAGAAATGCAACAGTGCACTCATTTTGGCTGGTTTCTAGGAGCTTTTGTGACCTTAATAATTGATGTTTATGCAAGCTGCTTATAATGTTAAGCAGTTGTTTTGTGTAGATTTTGTCCAATGCATTTAACTGAGATGAATAGATCAAGCTGTGAAATGAGGTTGGCCATAATACTCACAGGGAAGCTTTTAAAAAAATTGCAGTGTTTTTAGAAAGACAAACAAAATTAACAGCTCTGTTTGAAATAATTTTCCATTCATTACTAATACATACAATGTAAGTAACAGAAAATATTTTTTCCCCAGATTCATCCTTTCCCTTTCCTTTTCATGTTTTGGCAGCATTTCCAACACCACTTCATTGTTTCTCAAGCACATAATCAGTGTCTCCTGCCTGTTTTACCTTTCTTCGTAGCAACAGAGGCATAAAGGGGAGATTTACAGGTAGCAAAGTGATCAGAAAAACTAAGAAGCAGGTAGAACTCAGAGATTGGATAGCAATTTGGGCTCCTGCAATGCAGAGAAATAAGTAGGAAGAGGATCGCTATCATAGGGAGAGGCTTCATTCTTCCAGGCTTGTGTCCATCACCCACAGACACACAAGTACCCCAGGACATCACTCAAACAGTGGCCTGGACTGAGCAGCAGCTCATACCTGACCCACCAGGTAGCCAGAAGAAAGCACACCAGCAGCCAGAAAAAGCTTTTGCTTATTGTGCTGAAGTTTTTATAAGTCTTTTCCAACACACCAGATATGACTATCCCTACACACTCTTCATTGAAACATAGAGGTTTCTGAAAAACTTATACTCATTTTGTATCAACACAAGCTAAACCACTTTTCTCACTCTCCCTCCAAAATCTGGCCAGATTGGAGGCAAACTGAGAACCTGCTCTTTCCTGGGCAGCTTTGAGAAGGAGACAGGGATGCCATTGTAAAAGGTCACTGCTCCAAAATGCTGGCAAGCTTGTGCACAGGCCATGTGTACACTGGAAGCTCTTCCACAAAGACTCTTAGTTGGTTTTAACCTGATTTTATTTAAACAAGTACTTATTTAAGAGAAACAGTGTACACTTATTCTGAAATTGCAGTCTCTCCTCAATGCCAACTGCCAAGCAGGGAGCAGCTGCACCTCCCAGCAAACAGAGAGTTCCCGAGTGTGGTAAAGGAAGAGCAAACTGTCCCTGCAGTGTCAGCAGCTTCATAAAATAAATGTGGGAGCCAAAAGAAAAAGATGACTATAAAAGATATGGGTTTTTTTCTAGTGTTTCTCTGGCTCTAACAGAAATGGGCCTCAATGGATCTCTTTTCTTCCCCCCACACGTAAGGGATGTTGACTCTACACTGACACTCAGAGTGATGACACACCAACCACTTTGGCAGTTTGTGCAGTCAGGTAAACTGCAAGGCAAACATAAGGTCTTCCATAGAAAAACTCAAGTCCAGTTTTGACAGACTAACACTACAAATAAAATAATCAGTCTTGGCAGCTTGCAGTGGTTTTTAGAACAGCCTCCTCCCTCCCATCCACAAAAAAGCCCAAATGGCTTCAGGCAGATCCCTATGAGTCCATGGCAGTATCACTGCCAGTATCTAAAGAAATGTCCACGGTCTTGGCTACCTAATAGTACACAAAGCTCAAAAATCTCTCAGATTTTTTATATATTTGTGTATTTTAAAGACTTAATGGCTTTACTCATTATAGATTAGATACATAAATCAGTTGGCATTTAATCCAAGCTCCATCAAATTCAAGGCCATCCCTACCCCAAGGTAGGATTATCCCCAATGAACACTGAAGAGAGACACTAAACGATGCCACATCATACCTTCCAACCAGTAAGCTTCCTGAATCCCATCAGAGAGATTACCTCTGGGCTATCATCCCATCTACAGGAGGTATTAAAAGGCTACAGATAAAATCATTAATCACAAAGCAGTCTGTTTCAAGGCAAGGCTTCCTACTCATGGACTCCAATTTTCCAGTGTCTGTATACACTGAAAGGCCAGTCTATTAGAGGAACACTCAAAACATTTCACAAGAAATATCGATTCCAAACTGTTTTCCGGTGTTTCTTAAACTGAGCTACCATTTTTTATGCTTGCCCACATGCACAAAAGAATCATGTAGGACATACAGGGCTTCAGACTGACAAACTTCAAAAAATATTTAATCTCAGAAACTTGCAATTGTGGTGCCTAAACCTTTCCCTACCTCACACAAGACACACATTAAAAGAGGGCAGTTGCCGCCTCTTTGGCACCATACGACCAGTGATTGCACACCCATCAGACTGGAGCACTCAGGCTGCATCCATGCTGGGAGCACCACTGCCAGCCACAAGGCTCAGACAGTGAATACTCTTTTCTGCAATTGGAACATCAGCCCATTACCTTTCACATAAAATACATTTAAAAGTAAGATAAATGTATAAAGTACCAAATGATTTAGTGGCGTGTTCTCCAGACAAACAATGCTACCTACCCCAAGAATCAAAATTAATTGGAGGATGAAGAATCTTTTAATTGATATAGCTCTATATTGTAAAATGGCACTTGAGTGACAGGCAATTACACTTCAAGCAATTTCTATTATATAGTGTGCAACAGAACAGATACAGCAGGAAAGAGAAAAAAGCAAGCCTAAACACCCCAAGAAATAAAATGTGTGCACTGTCTGTGTGATCAATGAAAAGATAACCACAAACATTTATATTACAATAGTGCAGTAAATAACCTCACAGCTGAAACATTTACAGCCACATTAGTAAATGCACTTTCATGTCTCCCAGAGAGGATGGCAATTTCTTAAACCATCCAAATAAGACATCTTGCAATCACCAGTCATGCTTTAATTAGGCAGGATCATTCTGAAAGCAAAGCAAGAGGGTTAGGTGACCCAGCAGGTCCCTTCCACTACACATATCCAGGAGCTGTGATTCACCACAATTCAGACTACTCACTGCACAGAGGTTCAAATCCTTTGATGAGCACGTGGACATGGCCTGAAAGACAAGGCTGTAGGCCCAGACAAGCCCATCACACCCCAGTCCCCACAGCCCAACACCTCACAGCAGCAACAGCGCACCAGCCGGAATAACTGCATTTTGGAACTGTGCCACCCATTTGTTCGCTGCATTTATTTATTTCCAGTTGAGCTACGGGACAGATTTCCCATACAGAAATGCTTGTAGCTTTATTCAGAAGAGAAAGAGGAGGATGTCTGTTACTCTGTAAAAGAGGGGAGATGGACTCCTGCTGGAATAGGATGTGCCATGTGTCACCTCACAGCCCAAGCCCCATCACTGCAATAAAGACATTTTTCTGCTCAGCTCCTCACCCCAAGAAGTGGAGGATGCAAATATAACCCCATATGGAGGAAGGTTTTTCAATGGTACAGAGGAATAAAGGGTGGGGAAGATTATTAAGGGAAGGAGAATATGATCTATGCTTCTGGCAGCCTGGGAGGCAAACTGAAAGCTGGCCTGAAGTGCGCCCACCCACATATTTGTATTCCCAGATAAATATGGTGAGCATGTTCCTAGCAGAAACACCTGCAAGGAGGGCCTGGAAGCTGGAATCTGGCACTATAGATCTGGGATGGCCACGAGACAGATACTCATCACTCATGAAAGTCTCATTCCTTCAAAACCAGGCACACTGGGAAAAGAGCTAAGAGCCAGGATTAGTACTTTAAAGATGAACAGCTGGTTAATGTTTAATACCTGTCCCACTTGTCATCTGAAATCCTTCATGAAGGGAACTGAGTTCAGATGAGACAGGGACTTTAGTCTTCAACATGAGGTCAGTTGCCATCAGAGCTCCTGCCAGCCCTGATTAAAGCTGATGTGTTGACAGCCAGGCTATAGAACAGAGGTGACTGCCACAGGTCTCACCCACTCTCCTCCCCCAGCACAGGAGACACGCAGTTAGAGCATTAGGGTGGCATTAAGTTAGCAAAGCCTTTGGGAATTGTGCTTTGGTACAGACTTTGGAAATAAGTTCTCTCAAAACCCATGCCATTTTAGAGTCTCTTTTGATCTTTGATTGTATTGAGAAGTAAATACCCCAACAGATCTTGGTCATCAGTTTTCAATGGCAACCTCTCTCCCCACATCTCTTGAGTGAATGAACAGCAAGATGGGAACTGGGGGAGCAAAGTCCCGCCCACTGTAAGAGAAGATCAGGTTCGTGACCACTTGAGGAACCTGAATGTACATAAGTCTACGGGACCCCATGAGATGCAGCCCAGAGTCCTGAGGGAATTGGCTGATGCAGATGCCAAGTCACTGTCCATGAAAAGTCATGGCAGTCAGGAGAAACCCCCCGTGACTGGAAAAAGGGAAACATTGTACTCATCTTTAAAAAAGGTAGAAAGGAGGACCCTGGGAACTACTGACCTGTCAGCCTCAGCTCTGTGCCTGGGAGGATCATGGAACAGGTTCTCCTAGAAGCTGTGCTAAGGCACACGGA
Source organism: Grallaria varia (assembly GCA_013396735.1). Taxonomy (NCBI): domain Eukaryota; kingdom Metazoa; phylum Chordata; class Aves; order Passeriformes; family Formicariidae; genus Grallaria; species Grallaria varia. The sequence goes on along the minus strand of VWZG01013359.1, from coordinate 97,328 downwards.
GGAAAGGGAGATGATTTGAGACAACCAGCACAGCTTCAGCAGGGGCAAGTCCTGCCAGACCAACCCAGTGGTCATGTATGATGGGGTGACTACATCAGTGGGCAAGGGAAGGGTTACAGATGGCATTTATCTGAACTGCTGTAAAGCCTCTGACATGGTCCCCCACAACATCCTTCTCTCTAAATTGGAGGGAGAAGGATTTGATGAGTGGACTGTTAGATGGACAAGAAAGTGGTTGGACAGTAGCATCCAGAGGGCAGGGGTCAATGGCTCAGAGTCCCAAAGGACATCAGTGGTTACTGGTATCCATATGGGGACCAGTGTCATTTAATATCTTTATTAATGACATAGAAAAAGGGGTCAATGCACCCTCAGCAAATTTTCAGATGACACCAAGCTGAGCAGTGCTGTTGACATACGGGCAGGACAGGGTGCCATCCAGAGGGACCTGCATAAGCTCAAGGAGTGGGCCCATAGGAACCTTATGAGGTTTAACAAGGCCAAGTGGAGGTGCTGCACCTGGGCCAGGATAACCACTGGTATCAGCACAGGGGGATGAACAGATCGAGAGCAGCCCTGCTGAGAAGGACTTGGGGGTGCTGGTGGGTTGAGAGGCTGGACATGACCTGGCCATGTGCACTCACAGCCCAGAAACCAAACATGTCCTGGGCTGCATCCAGAGCAGGGTGGGCAGCAGGTGAGGGAGGGGATTCTGCCCCTCAGCTCTGCTCTGGTGAGACCCCACCTGGAGCACTGCATCCTGCTCTGGGGTCCTCCGCTCAGAAAGGACATGGACCTGTTGGAGTGAGTCCAGAGGAGGCAACCAAGATGACCAGAAGGATGGATCTCTCCTACAAGGAAAGGCTAAAAAACTGGGATTTTCAGTCTGGAAAAGAGAAGGCTTCAGGGTGACCTAACTGCAGCCTTCCAGTACCTGAAGGGTGCCTACAAGAGAGATGGAGGGACTTTCTACAAGGGCATGTAGTGACAGGACAAGGGGAGATGGTTTCAAGCTGAAAGAGAGTAGGTTCAGACTGGATATTAGAAAAAATCTTTACCATGAGGGTGGCAAGGCACTGGAACAGGCTGTCCAGGGAAGCTGTTTAAGGCCAGGTTGGATGGAGCACTGAGAACCCGGTCTAGTGAAAGATGTCCCTGTACATGGCAAGGGAGTTGGAACTAGATGGTCTTTAACCTTCCTTCCAACCCAGGCCATTCTATGATTCTAAGACCAGCACATACTGTAAAATACACAGCTCAGTATTAAAGCTAGACTTTTCCCACACTGCTGGGCAACTGCTTTTGCCCTGGGAGCAGAGAGAGAAGCAGCAGTGTGTTCCTTCAGTCAGATCACAATTACTGATTTATATAAGTGTCATATTTGCATACAGCTGGAGGGGTGGGAAAACCCTGCTCCAGCTGGGTTTTACCCACCTGGGAAGATGCGAGCATTGCTAAACTTACAGACAACATGCAACAGGATGGTGGCACTGGTAAGAGGATACCTAGTGACGTCCAAACTGTTTACAGAAGACCAAACAGCTGAGCTGCTCTCGTACAGGTCTGTAACACCAAGAGGCAACAGCAGGATATTTTCACTGGAAGGCAACAGTGAACAAAGTGAGTTTGGCACCTGTTTCAGTAGGTCCTACCTCTGTCAAAATTCTGGGCAAAGCCTGTTTGTCTGAGACTTTGTGAGGAGTGCAGCAAATATCAAAGTTCTCTTTCATTTTATAGGCCAGGGAGGTTTAGGGTTTGGCAGAGTGTCAGCTCACATGTATTCTGCAAAGTGCAGTTTAATTTTTCATTGTAGCAGCACCTACAGACTTTGATTGAAATAAATAATGAACCAATTTGTATCATGAATCTAAGAATCACTCTCTTCTGGTCCCCATCACGGAAAGGATTTTCTTCCCAGTGACAAGTGTTAATGCATTTATGCCCTAGTTTCCCACAGTGGGTGTCACTATTGAAGTGTCAGGAAGGAAGGTTAGAGCTGCTTTTTCAGACTGTTCCTGTCAGCCTCAGCAGACCGTTTTGGATGAAAACATCCCAGCAGAACACAGCCTGAAAGAAAGCTGGATTTTAAATAGCACAGCAAAAGTCTTTGTGTCGTATATGATTAAAATGTAACACTGAATAGGTCTTTTTCCCAGTCTGAGTCAGGAAGGATGGCTCCACTGTGTAAAATTACAGGGTTTTTTTGCAGAATGGCAGAAGTTTTACAAGTCTTTAATGCAGTTACAAACCATTTTCTATGGTTTTCTTATTTTTCAATGCTGTTCTTTCTGATAACTCCCTCAGCACAAATCGTGACAGGTACTGTTCCACTTCTGAGAGCTGACAGGGGACAGCTGGCCACTCACCGTAGTGGGACCCCAAAGCAGTGCCTACCTTCACTTCTCACGGAGCAAAAGTGGCCAAAACTGAAACCCAGCGGGACCCAGACATTCTGTTTGATTTGAACCACTCTGACTGTGTGAACCGTGATAATTTTAATAAGCACGGTTATTTGGGAGGGAAAAAATAGTCAATTATGAAAAGCAGCCCTACTGTAATTTCAAAGTTTTGCCAAATTATTTTAATACAATTCTATTTAAAGAGAAATTGAGATTAAGTGCACACAATAAGTGCTGTAACCCAGCCAGGTATTAAGCCCCTTTGCAAACCCTGTAATACTGCAGAGAAGTGAATAAAATGCTGGCCAAATCAAACAGTAATGAAATTGAAGCATAATGCTCTAGCAGCATCTTTGGGAGGCTGCACCAAAGAGGAGCCATTGCAATTATGCAGGTATAACAGGAGAAGTATTAGATTGCAGAATTAGAGCTGCTCCCACCTCCCTTACAGAGCTTTACAATGTCACAGCAAGGCAGCAGTATCAGCGTGCAGATACTAGATTAGGAGCCCTTTTAGACAGAAAAGGACAATTATTTTCTCCTGGAGAGTACCCATAAATTAATTTTATTCACCCAGACCACCTTTGCCATTGCTGGAAGCTGCTGCTGAAGGACCACAGACCCTGCTCTAGATGACACCACATCGCATGCAAATCTCCAGTTCAGAACAGTGGTAACTGCATGAGATATAATGTCTTGTGACATGGTGAAGGTCAGATTAGACTATTTGACCTTCAGGCTAAATTTATCAGTTTTGTGAAATATATTAATTACACAGTTTTTAATTAAGACAACATAATACAAAGAGCAATAGTGCTTGGTCCATTGCAGATCTGTACTAAAATACAATATGCATGTAATCACTTTTGTGCATGATCTAGTTAAAATTAGCCGGGAGAGCTGTTACTGTAACACATGGGTAATACAAGTAGAAAGCTGAGACTCACCAAAGCAAAGCCACCGCACTTCATTACAACCACAGCAGCCTCAGCAGGGCCAGACACGCCAGTGGGGAATAACGCAAGAGGGAACACTTAAGGAGCATACATCCTACGACTCACAGACCTTAAGGAACAAAACAAAATTCATTACTCTGGTATTGTTTTGACAGAAACAAACCCCAAATTACTCATTAGCTGCAGTTATTTTTACTGCATCAGCAATCGGGTACAGCCGAGTCAGTGCTGGATGCAGTGCCCGGCACGGAGCTAGGCAGTGCCAGGCTTTCCCAAGCTCTAAGCTAGAGCCAGCTGACAACAGGGACAAGGGTGCCAGATTCAGAAAAGTACTCTTCTTTACTCTTTCTTTGCATACATTAATCTACGTGCTTATTCCTGTTTACATTATGAGATGTATGTCATAAAAGAGCTTACAGGATGTGTATTGCAGCCAAGTTAATATTGCTGTTGGAGCCTCAGCCTCTGTATTTCCTGACTTAACATTGCCCAGCTAAAACTGCCTTCTTTTCTTTCTTTCTTTCTTTTTTTTTCTTTTTTTTTCTTTTTTTTTTTTAATTCTGCACTTGTCTAATGGAGTTTGTTAGTGGTTTGAACCCATTTAAGGTAAGAATGTTACACAGAGGACCTACTAACACCTACAGGAAACCCAGCAAGAGAAGACAACCTGTACTCAAGGCAGTAATACCATTCAGAAATACTATCTAGTATAGAAATATATGCAAATACAGCAAATAAGCTACTTTTAATAACGACATTCAGACACAATTTAGAAATGTATCTACATTGTAAGACCTTTTCATATCTTACTCAGGCGAAACCCACAGCTTTTCATTTAGGGCATCTCAGCTGTCCTTTCAGCAGACAAAGTGTGCTGTGTACAAGAATTAAAGTTAGTAGCAAACAAAACTAAAAAAGTTGGTTTTTTCACAGACTTGGATGTCATGACTTGGATTTTAATGGCAGGAAGCACTTCCCAAAGCTTGTGCAGATGAGCTAAGGCAGATGGACCTTACATTCAAGCCTTTGCTACCTCCCAACATACAGCGTGTGCTCTTGCACCCCAATGCACTCCAGCCCAGAGCTGTTTCTTATTTCATAAAGCTACTGAAAAGCTAACAAGACACCTATGGCAGTATCATGAAGACATGCAACACCTTTTAATTTTGGCCCTTACAACACAGAGGTTTGACATCACCAGCACTGCCAAACGACTCCTGCAGTAGATATCTGCCATGTGAGATAGTTACAGCTCCCTGCATTCCTAGGAAATCCTTTACAATACCACTCGGACTTTGACCTTCACTCCCCACTTCAACTCAGCTAAGAACCAGTGCCTTGACTTCTGCCCTGGGACTCCTGAGCACCTCTGGCAGGACTCAGCCCTGCTTGTGTCCCTGGCAGAGCTGCTGGCAGCTGCGTTTACCAGCTCAGGAGCCGGTAAACCAGACTAAACATCTACTCACACACCAAGTCTTTTTAGACTAGCAGTCCCCTATCAGTATTTCACAAGTAATATAGAAAAGACCTCATGTCATGAAAACTGAAAGACTTTTAAACAAAAAGAAGAAACAATAAAATCACTTCCCACTTCTGCAAAATGCTAGTGAGTTTTATGAAAGTTTAAAAAATAGGTTTCCTCCAGGCTAGGCACTGAATAATTTTAAAGAAAAAAGACTTCAAAGACATGTTTCCATTCTACTTGCATTCAGGCATTTTGTTTTTCAGGAAATATTTTCAGTAATATTACAGGCTCTTCTTCCATGCGCTATGAGCTTTGGCTACACAGAAGATAATTTGTCCAGTGCAAAGACCCATGCAAGTGAAGCAGACGACACTCTAAATAACGCAACGCTTGTGAGTCATCTCAAGGCATTAGCATAGTATTTGTAAGGACATGCACCCTGGACATGAAGGTGAGGGTTGCAAAGAATGTACAAGCACTTCAGTTTGCCTTAAAATGAAGGCAAAGGAACTCAGACCAAAAGGGTTGAACACTCTGATAAGATGGCCTGCTCACAGCCATTCCTGCTGCCCCTTTGCCAGGGGCAAAACGAAGCCCAAGATCTCAATATCTCCACTGCCCTGCGAGTGCCCTAAAATCAAGATGCTAATGCAAGGACAGTGCCTGAACCTGCGGCCACTGCATTGGCCAGAGTGCACCAAACCCTCATGTCGATCCCACTCCAACTCCTGCAGACCCCAGGGACTAGGGAGTGAAGGCAGCCCTGGGAAGTCTCCTCTCACACAGCCCCACCAAGCTCTCTCCAGCCCGAAGCAGATCTGACAGCCCGTTGAGAGAAATTCACGAGGGCTGCCGTTCATTAAAAGGATACCAAGAGAAAGCACCGAGGTTAACGGGATGGGCTATATTAAGCCCATTTACAGTTTTATGGCACCTTGAAAGGGTCATCAGATCTTTCTGCAGCCACGTGTAATGGACAGAGAGTTACAAACTCAGACAGGTTTAAGACAGTACCCCCGGCCACCCGAAGGAGAGGCAGCACAGTTAACTTCAGCGTTTGAGGTCAGCTCCTGATGTTTTCTGATTACACATCTCATCCACAACCACTCCAGGGCTTACAGCACTGCATATATCACAGCCCGCTTTGCACGGACAGGAGTATTTAATGACACAGAGAACTACCTTCCGATGATTGGGGGGTGAAAAAATTGGACACATGCTTCATGCTGTCTGATTTTATTAAACTGCTGCGTATAGCGAAGGGGGGTGGATGCTGCTTTTTCTGCAACTGCAAACCCTCTCCTCATATCCCCGGGCCCTGTTTGCACGGCCGGACTGTAACAGGCACTGTCACGACATGACGTAACCCACAGCGCGGGGAGACGGCACAAAGTGTCACAGCATGCAACAGAGCTGCCCCTTGCCCTGCAGGCAGGCACGCTGGAATCAGTGGAGCAAGGGCTGCACAGAGACCCTACAAGTATCCCCAGATCAGGGCATATGCTCCACTGACCCCCAGAGGAATGAAACCCCACCAGCCCTGGCTGGATGGACCCTACCAAAAACCTGCTCCATTGACCTACACTGGCCCATGGGCATGGAGTCCTGCAACACAGCAACCTCCCGGGGATGGAGCCCCCAGGGTGATGGGGTACGCATCCCCCTGATCCTCTCCAGAGGCAATGCCACCCTCAGGCTCCCTGAGGATGAAGCCTCAGGGACCACGGTGGAGGCGTCCCACTGACACCTGGAGCGGGGTTTGTTGCCGCTCACAAACAACTTCGGGTAAGATGAAATGCCTCAGCCCCAGGGTGGGGAGATGCACCCTGCCCACCCGCAGGGGACGGAGCCCCCAGGATTCCGGGGGAGGCACCGAGGACCCCCGGGAGATGCAACCGCGCTGGCAACGGGGACGCGGCTGCACCT
>VWZG01013359.1:55548-89832 GCA_013396735.1 Grallaria varia | reverse complement strand
AAAAAAAAAAAAAAATTCAGATCAACCAAAGTGTCTCTAAAGTATTGTCTTTATTAAAGACTTTGTCAGGTAATCACTTTACAATTTGGCCCAGATGCTCTGCCTATCACTCCTTTGAAGGTGATTGCTCATGATGGCAATGTCTGGGCTGATAACTAAATCAAGCTCAGTGTTTAGAGCAGAGGTTTGTCTAGAGGCACTTGTTGCAGTGACAGGCTCGGCACAAGGTACCAGGCAATGCCTTAGGACTCTTCATCCTGAGAAGGATGCTGTTAGCCGAGCCGAACTGTTCTGTGAATGCAGAATGCTTCCAGACAAACAGAACAGTACTGCAGAGCACACCCTTGACCGCCCTCCGTGCAGAGCAGGGAGGTTTGCAGTGGTGTTGGCCAGGCCATAGCATGAAGTGAGGACAAAAACCAAAAAGAACCAACCCTTTTCACAGTTGAACTCTGGGAAGAGGTAAAAAAAACCAGGGGATTCCTGACGGTGACCTTGGTTCAGTGAGGAAATCCCAGGCACATGGAGCAAGTAACTGCTGGGACGGGCAGGAGAGCAGCTCCCAGGGAGCACTCTGACACCTCGCCAGGTCACCGTCAACCCTCAGGGCTCGGGAGTACCACATCCCACCCTGGTTTGCACCTGCATCTTCACACTGAAGTGTGAGCCCGTTAAACGATTCCCTGCAAAGTTAATCCAGCACATGATTCAATGACAAGTCAGTGAAAAAAGATTTGGAGGTGCATGAAGTTCTGCCACCACCTCCAAAAGCACTGCAATATTGGACTCATTCAGCCTCCATCCATGACTTTTTCCCCCCCTTTTTTGAGGAACCTTCCTTTGTACAATGCTCTGTTCATTATTATCTGCATGACAACAGCCATGCTTGTAAGTCACTCCTCTGTGCTGCCAGGTAGCTCACTGGAAATGGTCCTGGCTCACAGCAGCAAGATGGATGATGGGGTGAAGTAGGAGAAACTCTGAGAATTACACCCTTTGACTTCCCAGTTCAACATTGTGATTATGTCCCAGTGAGACATGAAAAATCCCCAGAGCCCACAGCACCTTGGGATAGCAGCCTGGAGTGCTGAGCCCTTATTTCAGACTACAGCTGTCCCTTGACCATTCTGACAGGAAATAATATCCAATAGCCATGCAAATGTGATGATTACCTTCAGCAGCAGCACCTTATGGATCAGAATCACCAAAATATACATGCACTAACTTCTGAATATCCATCAATTTAATTTTTAAAGGTCCATAAGTCAAGCCTACTTTTATGTCTCATTCATAAGCCAAGAGAGGAGATTACACCTGAACCACTTCTTATTCAGATCAGAGCAGTTCTGTTCATTTTAGGGGTTACACCAACATAGAAGTGGCATGGAACAGGTCTGCTTTAGCTTTCTTGCCGTTCACTTAACAGTATCACTTAAATCTCTCTAAAGTCAGTCATGTACATTTTCCCCATTTTCTGCATCAATTGCAAAATATTTATATAATGTGCTGAAGGTTGGGTGCTCCTGCTGCAGAGTGTTTGGCCTCTGGCATGATTATACCACAGAGTCAAAGCTGATGCTCATAAACAATATCTTTTACTAAGTGCTTTCATAGGCAGCTGTTGGCATTCAGTTTTGTAATGTAAATCAATCACTGCTTATGTCTTCTGATTTCAGGCCAAAAAGTGGTATATGTATACTGTGCTATATGTATTGGGTTTATTTTGCAGATCTCTATGGAAAGGTCAGCTTTATCTACAACTAGAATTAGTAATTCTGAAAGCTGCCAGCAGTATTTTACATTCTCCTCTTACACATCTGAGATATACTATTTTTCTACTACTGTTCCTGAAGGTTATGCACCTCTTACGAAATATGAGCATCAAAATCCTAATTAAATGGGGTTTCATGAGTATGGATCTCCAAACACTGACAAATAGAAATTGCAGTACTTGTATTTTGCAACCTGGTCAGATGCTGACAGCATCAGTACCATCCTGTGTTTTTCTCAGACAGCTGAGATTAAATATATCCCCTAGTGTCTTTCATACTTCACCTCCCAGAGAGTGCCCACAGTCTCATTTTATTTTGCTTTAGGTAAGGGAAGTATGCTGAAAGTAAAACAGTTATTTGGACCCCAGAGGAACCTGAAAGAGGTGCTGGAGCCCAAGGAAAAAAGGAGAAGACAGAAAGCAGAAAGAAAGATCAGATTAGGCCGATGGAGTAATATTAATCTTCTGAGATTCAAACGCTCATGAGACCATACAGCCTTGTGTGGCTGTGCTAGCAGGACAGAACTTCAGTGGCATATTTTCAGAAACATGAAGTACTTCCAGAGCTGCTACACAGCAGTTTTTGTCACCCTAACAATGTTCTATCCCAGTGCTAGCTTCAGCACTCTGTAATTTTATCACATTTTCCAAGCACAAGCAGGATTTTCTGCCCTGACCCATGCCACCCTGGCAGTGTCCATCTTCTGCTGATCTCTGGGGATGGCTGGACAGCATCCAGCAATCCAGGCAGATCTGCTGATCTATGGACTGCCCTCAACTCTCCCTGAAATCCCCATATGTGGGGGTTCACATTATTCTGAAGTGCTCCTGTAGCTGATTTGATGCCGCTTGGGTCTAGTTTAGTGACCTGGGGACAGGCTGTCTAGCAATAGGTACAAAGGAAAACACAAATGAAAAAGCATGTCTTCGTATCCAGGTAGGGTGTAGATAATGCTGCCACCAATGACAGCAAAAAGTGGGGCAATAAGTATCTGGGGCTGATTAACCTCAACTATGACTTTCCCCCAGCAGCTTCCAAATTTCAGGCTGTGATTTAAAAACCTCAGCGTGAACGCTGACACATTGTGAGCTCCGCCAGCAAGACTTATGCTTTCTTGTGTTTATAGAACAAAACTGGGACCCTTCATCTTTATTATGATACAATAATCTTCTCTCTCGTCTCACATATGCCCTTTACACAGACTCCCCCATGAACATGGCTGGTATAAAACAGACCAAGGACAAGACACCACTGGCTGTGCTATTATAAATTCCATTCACAAGGAGGCTAAAATGAACTATTCTGCGTGGAAAAATTAACCAGCGTGATTACAGTAATAACCTAGAGTTATCATGGTCCTCAGGTGGGCACAGTGTTCCAATTTTATTTGGAAATAATTACTTCAAAAGCAGAGCAATTTCTTCCAGGACACTGTCTTACTTTGAAAGTGTATCCACGCTGCTTCCACTGCAGCAGCAGTGACAGCGATTTTCTTTGCATAAGCAAAGCCCAAGAGAGGGAACACATTACATGTGTCTCCTCCATAATGTGCTGCTGTAAATATGAGACTAAAAGGGCTGAAAAAGAGAAATCTTGGAAGTAGGATAGAGCCACGCACAGAAAAGTGACCGGTCATGCCAGGCTCAGAGTCACAGTCACAGTTTGGCTCTGTGAAGTCCTGTGTTGTCTATAAAAGTGACACTCCACTTTGTTCCAGCTTTAATTTGGATCATCAGCCACAAATGGGAGCAACAATGATGAAAAAACAATGATTCTGATTCAACTTGTTTTTTCTCCTTTCTGAAACACTACTACGTCTTTACAGCAAGGGAATAAAACAAGCTAAGAGCTGGGAATCCATCAGCAGGGATTTCTGTCCATTTATGTCTCTCCTCCTGAATTTTCATAGACTAACCACAAGACTAACTGGAATGTAAAATTCCCCAGATGCGATGGGTTTCCCCCAGAGCACAAAAGTGGGCAACCTTTAAGAAGTATTTAGTTTAAATTAGCATGAAACATAGAGGCATAACTGCCTCCAACATACAGGGGGGAGTGATAAAGGCAGGGAGCAAAAATGCCATTATCAACCAGATCTAAACTTTAAAGTCAGAAAATATACACTTAGATACATTTATTACACACTGTTTGTGGATGCCACACATTAAATTATTCCTTTGCTGCAAAAGTCTAAAATATGCACTCTATATAAATCCTGTAACAAACCAAAGTCAATAGTAAGAGTCCAAGAGCCTCAGATTCAAACACTCAACTACAAATCTTCATAGAAACATTCATTTTCCCAGCTTCTGAGGGTAAAAGGCTAAGATTATTTTCCTATACATAAGACACAGTTATCTAAAGACTGTCTTCAATGTAACTCTAAGAAGAACACTTTTTTATTTCAGTGGTATAAGATATCAGAGGACAAATTCACCCACTGGTAGAACTTCACTGTAGACAATATTTGCAGAGACCAAAGAAATAGATACAAAAAGCCAAAGGTTAAAATAAATCAGTCACTAATGATCATCTTATAGCTTCTCCTCAGGATAAGATTTTTTGCCAATTTCTTCAGCAAATTTGTCATCCTCCTCTTTTTATTGTGCAGTGTTAATCAAGTCTGCTTTGATTCAGTGTTTGTTTTCCTTTGATTTCTTTTATTAGGTAGTCAGTTCCTCTCTTTGTCTACAGCAGTGCCTCTGTGTGTCTTAGAAATTACTAGATTTCTTTGTTAAATATGTGGTCACATACAGAGTCATTTACCATTTCAAAAACACCTTCTGCAATTTGAACTTCAACTTTGCACAGAAATCTGTATCTGCTTGTACCTATTGGAGAAACAGGAATGTTTTATTTACAATAGCTGAGTGTGGGCTGCCTTGACAGGATGATAAGAAAAGCACTGATTGAACCTTTCCTTGCACAGAGCCAACACCAAGGAGTTACCAAATAACTGTGCAATAGATACCAAGTCCTGCTTAAACATTGCCAAAGCAACTTGTCACCAGGGAATGTCCATATCCTTAATGCACAAATAGCTGAGGCAGTGCCTAGTCAGTATCACATTAATCAAGGGCTGTGCAAAGAGAAGTGTTTTAAGAGATTAGCCAAGTTTTGGAGAAACAGTGCCCCAAGGCTAGCCAGCTGCCAGCACTACCCTGCTCCTGGGTATGGGCAGTGCTCCTGCTTTCCCCCAGCATTGCCCAACACGGCCACCTTATAGTCCACCGGAACCAAAGGGATCAGCCTCATTTCATAACACAAACAACCAGCCTGATGTCCTTTCCTCGTGGGATTGGGAAGCACTTGCCACAGACAAATCCCTTAAACAATCTACTCGTTGTTCAATAAAATGCTTGTCACACGTGTTCATCATTATAATCCTTTGCAGTCAGATAGTACTACCCATCTGATGAGCTCAGCCTACAAATTTAGCTTGAATCTGGTCTGACATCTGCCTTGAAGTATGCTTTGATTTGACAATCACGTTAAAACTCTGCGTAGTTTTAGTCTCTGTGTGCATGTGTGTCTGTGTGTGCCTGGACACATGGATAGAAATTCCTAATATTTCAGTACTGTTTGAATGAGCGCTGAGCACCACAGGCCATCTGGCAGTAACTGTATTTCTAAACTTGGAAAAAATAAGAAAGGAAGAGATATTTTAAACCTTTTGCTCATAACAGCATTGATTTTTCTGGAAATTCAAACAGCTCTAAAAGGGAGTACCATTTCCAAAGGCAGCCCTCTCTCAACAGGTTTCTGACGTCTCCATAACTTGATGTCTTGATATTTTACCATGTCAAATAAGGCCAAAAAAAAAAATACATTTTTGTTTATCCAAGGTCCATATGACAGGTGCTGCCCAAGGCATTTGAAATTTCAGATGTAAAGTGCTGAAGGAAGGCAAAACGATCTTTTTAAATGATGGCAAGGCAGAAATTAAGTGCACTGTCAGAATAGCTTTGTGGATCTTGAAGGTCTCTGTAATACTGCATACAGAAATTTGATATTCAGGAGAGATTTCTTAGTTTAGTCTGTAAGTTTTTAACACTATAGTATATGCATCACCTTTTTCTTTTTTTTTTTCTCTTCATTGCTATAGGTTTCTCCCCAGTTTGTATTTGCTACAGTTAAAAGTCCCTCGTCACGAGAGTTCTTTGGTAAAACAAAAAACCTCAGCCAAAATTACAAGCCTACCACTAACTGCCTTGGCTGCAGTTAGAGTTTCTTTATCAGACTCCCATTGCACAGCCGTGGCAGCCTCTTCTGAACTTATTTTCATTGAAGCTTTTACACTCTAATGTTTCCTTTTGTATTTCTTGTAGTTAATCACTAAAGACAAAAAAAAAAAACAAACAAAAACAAAAAACAAAACCTCCAAGAACTGCAAACTATAAACTCGCTAATGGAAAAAGCAACACACTTGAATTTTGTAGTCTTCAGAACATGTGATATGAAGATCTGTGAAGCAGTGAAAGTCTCTCACAAGTGCTCTCAGATCTTCCTTCAGTGGCCATTTCAAGCAACCAATATCTTGTTTCCTTTTTTAGGTAAAACATGTTGTTATTCAGCTTGAAGTACCTGGGGTCCAGAATTCTGAAAAAGCTAATAAAAAAGTTTTTCTACGCTGTTCTATTTTTGTATCATATCCAAAGCACTGCAAGCCAGAGCTGTTACTTCAAATCAACGTTTTTCTGTATCATTGAGACACAGGTGCACTGTAACAAGCATAAGAAATCCAAAGGACCTGTGAATCAAATAAATCACCAGAAATCCTGATAAAGAGGGAGAGACAAAGAGGCAGACCTAGAAAATTAAACCGCTACACTGCTCTTGAAGGATTGCAATTTACAGCGATGAAAAATGTCCTTGCAAATAACATCATTGCAAACTTCCAAGAGAAGAAATGTCAAATACTAATGTAATATTGCTAAATATCCCACATATAAATCCAATTTCAGTGACATTAAAGCATCGAAGGCAGAGAATTACCATCTGGAGGGGGGAGGAGTGCAGATATGCCTGAAGAGAGGAAGGTCCGGCTGTGGGCCAGAATGAGCAGCCCATCAGGCTCTCCAGCCTGGTTAATGTGCACGTGAAGGTGAATCAGCACAATAGATATTTATACTATTTCTTTCTGAGAGCTGGATATGAATGAGCCGTCTCCTTATCACAAATCTGTCAGGTTTAATGGAAGGCCAAGTCTGATTTTGAGTTAATTTGCTTGTAGTAAAAAAGTCTAAGTGCCATAAACACCATGAACATCAAGAGGGTCTAAGAGAAGCTTGTGTGATACAAGTAGCTATTATCCAGGCAGCCAAAGGCTTTTGTCTCAACTTATTTAATTTTTTTTATAAGGCTTCATTGCCAATTTGCAGTCTGAACAAGCACCTAGTGCGAAAGGGCTTCAGGGATGCCCAGGTGCAAACCCACTCCATGATGCAGTTCAGCAAGCATCTGCTCTTTCTCTGCTCCTTCAAGGAGCTGCAGCACCACAGATCTGCCCAGGGAGAGGAAAAGGCAACACAGCAAGGTATGCTCCCAGGTTATGTCCCAAGCACCCACTGCACAACAAGCTGGGGATGAGGCAGAGGCACAGGAGACACCTGCCCCTCATGGGCTCCCAGTTGGAGGCCAGCAGAGAAAGAGTGCCCAGAGGCCAGGTCTGCATGGGAGCACTACAGGCTGTGAAAACAATGGCCTCTGAGGTCTTGTGTGACAGCCTGGGCTCTACCAAGTCTTTGTCTTACAAGCCGAATAGGTTTCTGCCTGCCTGGAGGCCACTGGGCCACATCTGGGTACAGATACAACTTTAGAATATTATATGGATTGTAGTCTTTTTAAGGCTGTAATTACAGGGTTGGTGGAAGGTCATTTCTGATGGTGCCAAATTAAATACTAGTAGACCCACTTCTGACACCTTCCATCTGTCACTTTGGTGTTTCTCCCCTCGATCCTCCATAGCCCAACCTGCAAAGTGCTGAAGTCCTCCTTCATATCCCTCCTTAGCCCGACATCTGTCCTGTTCTGTGGGACATCTGTGTGACTGGGGGTACTGAGCACACACCTCTGCCCAGTCTCATCTCATCCTTTCCCGATACAGTCACTCCTGTCTGTGCCCACCTGAATGGTGGCAGAGAAGCACACATGGCTCCAAGACTACAATTCACCAGCCCAGATCAACACAGATATGGTGATGAGGGCAGCTGGCATTCATTCATAGAATCATTAAAGTCGGAAAAGAGCTCCAAGACCATTAAGTCCAACCTCTGACAAACACCATTGTGCCAACTGAACTCTAGAAGTAAGTGCCACATCCAGCCATTAAATATTATACATGCAAATATTAACTTTTGAAGTTTTAAAGTTGCAAACAACGTCTGTCTGGGACATTAAAGCTTTTCCACTCTGTATTTCTGCACAGTGGCCAGTGCTGGGTGAGCCCAGTCCAAGGCAAGGAGTCTGCTGTGGACCACCACCCTGACTGAATTGCCAAACCAGCTGCGAGTCGGTACTCTTTTTCAGCTGGGATAAAAAAGCAAGTCTTTTGCAGAGAAAACACCAAAGCAGAGCAACACCAAAGCTATTGCTGTGGGCTGACCCTGTTGTGGTAGGTACCTGGCTACCCAGAGCAGCTGAGGTGGAGGAGCCTGCATCTGCTTCATCCTTCTCTACAGCTTAGATCCCTGTAATGCAAAAAGCAAGAATATACCAGGGTGCTTCTCCAACAGAGAACTTCAAGAGGAATTCACTGCTCTACAGCCAAGCTCATCCTCCATTTCTCCTGGCATCTCTTTGAGCTGCTGTGTCTCTGTGTAGACTAAGTGGGGACTGTGAAACCCTGACAAAGGAGAACAAGCCAGTGGGATATTTCTATTTCTGGAATTGCCCATTAGAGAAGCTATTCTGTGGTACCCAGCACGCCAGCACACTTTAAAAAATAAGTAGGAACAAGAATATTAGCAGAGGAAGCATATGTGGCCCCAAGACCATGACTCATCAGGTTAAATCGACCAGCTGAGGTCAGTGCTTCTATTTATCAGCTTTTACTTGCAAGTATGGCAATGGGGACAGTGATTCTATTACTTAAATTTTACATGCTGTGAAAAATACAGCAGCAATTAATGTCTGTAACAGGCAGCTAGATGTGCTGCTTTTAGAATTTGGAAGCTATTTCAAGGTCAAAAGTTTTAGTTTTCTTCCTAAAGTGGGTTTTCAGCAGGGAAAGTGGACTTCCCACAGATTTTAGGGTCTGTATTTATAGGCAATATTTCGTGCTCTCATCATCATCCAGAACCAGCTGAACCACAGCTTGATGAGAAAAGCCCCACTAATTACACTTCCACAGTCACCCATCCTTTGTGCTTTGTAGGACCATGAAAGCTGATGCCAAACATGAGGCTATTTTAACAAATACAGAAAACATTTCTGTGATGTGCTGTTGGATTTCCCTTGGCGTCCCAAATTTTGGACACAAAGCATCCTCCTCTTTTGCCAGGCTATACCCTGGCCATTTATACCATCAGTGTCCAGGGGTAGATTGTGCAGGTGGGGGACCCTCATCCTCCCTTTGCTCATGGGCTGCTACACTGGGTCATGTTGAAGCTTAGGCTGAGATGGTGGGTAACCATCTGTCTGAGGGAAGGTCTGCTTCTGTTGCCAGGACGTTGCATGTAGAACGTTATGATAGGTGCAAATAACTGTACATTCCTGCTATCTGATGAGCTGTCACCATTTTCACTGTGAAATTATTTCATTCTGGTTTTTACTGTCAATTAAAAAAAAAATCTGAGGTAGTGCTGATGGGAGGATGTTATTCCCTTCTGTTGAACACCAAGTATTCCGTGGATGCGTCCAGGTGCAATACAATTGTACAGAAGGAGAGGTGCTCTTCTCTTTCCCCATGAAAGCACAGAACAATGACAGGGCAAGCCCAGAGCTGGAGAGTAACTGCATTATCTCCACTTATTTCTGTTTCCCAGCAGAGAAGCAGAGGTAAGTTAAAATCGAGTGAGTCATTGCTCTGATTCACATCCCACTGCTGTTATCCTTCATCCCGCTGCCCCACAGGGAAACAGGGGCTGGTGTGGCAGGACCTCTGTGGCACAGTCTGATCTCTGTTGGTCTAAACTAAAAGCAGTAACACAGGGAAGCCCCAGCCCAGCAGCTGTGCTGCAATGGAACAGCTGGAGGCAGTCAGCCCCCCTCGCCCTGGGCAGCGTGGCTGGGGAAAACACCGATGGGGAGACCACAGGCATCTGCAGGGCACACCCATGAGAGGGGCAGCAAAAGCAAAGCGTGGAAGGCTGGGCCACAGACACCAAGAGTTTCCCAGCTGCCATTCCCAGCAAGGAGAAGGCTGAGGGTAGTGTTAGCTAACCCTTCCAGGCATTCTGGACAGTGCTCAGCACCTCCCATCTCTTCCTTCCCACCCAGCCTCCTCATTTGTGCTCTACTCCTGCACAGAGATGGGCTCCAGAGGCAGAACCCTGTCCTTCCAGTGCTGCTCAGCCTCGCACACCCGCAGCTGTCTGCCTGCCTGCCTGCAGCCTCTCAGCAATCAGAGCCAGCCACCAGAACGCAGAAAACTTCCATGGTAATTACAGACAGACTGTGGTGCTGGTTAGGCCTGTGCTGTAATTACCAGCAGCAAAGATAAAACCTCTGAGCAGGCTCTCAGAGCTATTTAGATCGTCACTCTGCTTTGTTAGCAGTGCTCCCCACTGCAGCATCCGTCTTTCAGCAGCATCAGCTGGTCACCGTGAAGGGTTTCATGCCGTGTTACCTGCTCCCTCATTCTTCCAGTTTTTTGTTTGTGTGAGGGTTTGTTTGGGCTTTTTTGTCTGTTGTTTGTTGATTTGATTTTTTTAAGGCCAACTTCTATATGAGGTATTTTGGTAAGGTTTTCCCCCATTAAGCTCTCACTAGACACCACTTCCAAGGTTCATACACATGAATTTCATTATTTCTGATGGAAATTGCATGCATCCTGGGTCCCTGGAGCATTGAGGGGAGGTGATTTACCTACTAATGTCAGCCTGATAATTTTGTACCTAGGTTTGGAGGCATCCTCTGCAGCTGAGCCTCCACTAAGTGCTTGGCGTCTTGAATTTTTCATGGCTAAGACATCTATGACTAAGGCATCCAGAAAGATTATTCTTTTTAAATACAGGTTAGCTACTCTTTTATTTGATTTGTGTGGGTGTTATTTCACTCAATGCTTCAGTGTCTTGTGACCCACTTACAGGCTGAAACAGGCTCCAGTGAACTTTCATGCCTATAAGTTACTATAACATGCCTATAAGTTACTCTTAACTTACCGGGCGGAAAAAAAAAGAACCACCAAAAAATCAACCAACCTCTGACACAACTATCCTTGAGTTTTAAAACAAAAATGCCCCTTCTGTACAAGTGATTATAAAAGTGTTCTATCAGTTCAACCCATGAGTCTCCTGGGCTGTGAGGGCAAAGTGGGGTCTCAGCAGCTCTCGGAGTGCTGGACTTTTCCAGAAGGACAAAGAGTGCCAGGGACTCTCATGAGCTTTTGTTGGCTTTTGTGAAAGCTCATGTTCCACATCCAAGAGAGTCACAGACCCAGGGCACCTCCAGATTTACATGTGGCAGGTGGGGTGAAGCTACTGCAAAGGCTCAGGTGTTCCTCACCCACCTCCAAATCCTCCCCTAGGCAGGAGAGCCTAGGCACTGGGAGAGCTTCCAAGATCCCTTTAGAAGGAGTTTAAAAGAAAAGGATAAGAAAACCTCCTTCTACCCCAAAACAACAGGGCCCTTGTGAGGAGCTGTGTTAGTGCCTAGAACTTTATTTCACTGGTATAGTTGTGCCAGGAGAACGTGCATGTTTTCTGTACTGACATGTCCTTAAGGAATTTAAACAATTCAGTCTGCCTTTGAAGAAGTTATGAGGTGACTTAATTGCAATGCCAATGCATCTTCAGAGGGGAAATATCATAATATAATGGCTAGAAGTTAAAGTCAGGATATTAACCTTAGAACTTTAGGGCATTTGCACAGTATCAGCACTACAACAACCTTACCCAAATGATGCTGGTGAAGTATGAAAGGAGCAAGGCGCCCAGTCTCTTGGTGTCCTTATACCATGGCATGATGTCTTATGAGAAAATCTAACTTAGCCAAAACCTGTGATGCACAGTGAGAAACAGATTCAGCTTTTGGCCAGGAGATGGGACTAGATTTACTGGCAGACTCTCCTCCACTTCAGTTACCTTCTTCATCAGCTGCCACTGCACAAGTTCCTGTAGATTCAAGGAGAAACAGCCATCTCAGAACAAGCCAAGTGAAGATGTAGATATGTACAAATGTCTCATTGATTTTTACAGCTTCAAATACTTGATTTGTATGGAATACTATGCATTTTAGGGGGTTTTTTTGTTTGGTTTTTTTGTTGTTGTTGTTGGTTTGGTTTGGTTCGATTTTTTTTTTTAGGAACCATGCAACATAATAGGTCATGAAGGAAAACTAACAAGAAATCAAAGTGACTCGTTTAGAAAAACCATTGATGAGGGACTAAGAACTGTCCCTTCAGTCCTAAAAGTAAGAAGTACCTAAGTAAGGTGCATTTTAGGTCAAAACTTAAGAAGTCCAGTTCATGCATCAGAGAGCTCAGCAACTTAAATGTTAGTTGCTCAGTGACACATGGTTTGTCCTGTGATAAAAGCAAGAGATCTTGCATCCACAGAAACAAAGGCAGCAAGGACAACAATTGAAGCAATGCAATATTTTTACAATCACTTAAAAAACAAGGCAACAAAAGCAAGAACTGTACTGATCTGACATTTTTACAATCACTTATACAGAACAAACTCTCTTCCAAAGGCAACAAGTGCTTGCAGGGGCATTGATTTTCCTGTGCACTGGGGTCGATCTGTGCTTTCAGTGAGTTCAGTTCCCAGCTCTGTCCCCTCCTTTCTCCTTCATCCTGTCTCTGGGGCATCCCACTGTGCACCCAGAGATCCAGTTTCTCGTGGCAGCTGTAAGTCATTCTTTCTGGTAACACGGTACACCTGTTTTTCTTTTTCCAAAGATTTTAATGCTCTTCAGAAGGGTTGGTTCACAACCCCTGTGGCTTAAAGCTGACAGACGGTAAGAATGAAAGTGGTGGGTAGTTTCTAAAGGAATCTGGAACGCCGACATGTTTTTTTAAATTATATAGCTATGTGCACACTTAATTTAATTAAAAAACAATTACCACAATTTATTATATGAGTACAACTCTTTAGCAAACTAGAATTGCAGCTGAGTTTGCTCTTTGACTTTTTTTTTTGTTGTTGTTGTTGTTATTGTTGTTGATTCTGTGTAAAGGATCCTGGCTGATGTTTCTCCTTATGGTGAAAAAACAAAAGTTTGTTAGGGTAGGTGCTCTTGCTGTTCATTTCTGAAGGGACATTAGCCTTTTTCTCTTCCTGAGGCAGGTGGGACAGAGGTGGAAATTTGTTTATTGGACTTATATGATGTTGAACTGAAGAACAGGAGACAAGAAGAGCCTATGCTGAACACTACGGTGTAAATGAGAGAATCTCTTACTGTGCAGACCTGCACAGTTGGAGAGATCCCTGCAGGGAATACAAGTTCATGCTGCATCACTAAGTTCCTTGAAATTCACTCATAAATATGGATATGCATTAATTAGGAAAGGGAAGAATTTCACTAGTGCAGGTATGTTATCCTGTCTTTGGAAAAAGCAACAGGTTCTATTTGACAGAAGCATCCACAATAAGGATCTTATTGCTAATGTTTGAAGTAGGGAAATAACTTATAAATAATACCTATGGACTTGCAGGACTTTGAAAGGGCTCAAAAAACTTCTCAGCTCATGCCATTTTGACAGTACTGGGGTCTTCACATCCCTCATGCCATGCTAGAGGCATGTCTGGTGCCTTCCTTTGGGTTTGCTGCCTGGATGGGACCCTTGGTCCATTATCTGCCTGATGTTGTCATCATCTTGCAAAAGAAGTGTTGATTCCGACAGTTTGGCTGGCAATACCTCCAGTTTATCTGTCACAGTAGACATTGAAAGTCTGCATCTAAATCTAGTCCTATGAAAGAACTGAGAAATGTTTCTGGCACATGTAAAATTTTGGGGCCTTCAGGACAAAACTGTATAACATTTTGAGGACTACATTTCTGCTGCTCGAAGAAAACAAGAGCAGACCACCCTCTATTTCCCAGTCCTTCCCTCTGCTATTTGACCAGCCTGTTGTGCAGGAAGCTTGTTGGAGTATTCAACTCAGCAGTCACAGTCCAAGCAATGAAGCTGATCACAGGATTACAGGAATATCAGCTGAGAAGGACCTTTGGAGGTCATCCAGCTCAGCCTCCCACTTGGAGCAGGGTTTTTGCCAACACTGGATCCGGTCAGCTGTGGCTTTGTCTAGACCAGCATGTAAGACCTCCAAGGACGAAGACACCACAACGTCTCTGTTCAGTCTGTTCCAGGGCTGGAGCACCCTCCTAGTGAAGGGATTCTCCTGATGTCCAAACTGAAACTTCAAAGGTGTAGTTTGATGTTATCACCCACTGCTATATTATCTGACGCCACTGTGATGAGTCGGTCCCTGTTATTTTTGTAACTCCTCCACCATGTAGTTGTGGATCCCTAACCCTTCTCTTTCCTAGATTAAAAAATCCCAGCTCTTTCTAACTCTTCTCGTAGCCATATCCCTCAAGCTCAGGACAATCCCAGCTGCCCTTTGCTGGACCCTACTTCCTCAACATCTTCTCTGAAGCAGAGGACCTGAAACTACATCTGACATGGCAGTGCTGATGTTGGTAAGATCTTCCACAGCTTCTTTCACAAAATACTGCAGAGATGGTGTTTAAAGCCTTCCTGAAGCCAAGTAGTCTTATACACACTGTTACTCCCCTCCAACCCCCGTAACGAGGCATTTCATCACAGGAGGCAGTTTTGTTGGTCAGGTCTGGTTTGCACTTCACAAATCTTTGACCATTCCTGGGTATGTTCATGCCCTGTTACTTGTTTGAAGTGGACTCAGGAGACTGTGCTTCCTGTACCTACTCAGGACCTGAGATAAGGCTGACTGTATCCTGTTCTCCATCTTAAAGACAGGCACAACACTGGCCCAGTCCCCAAGGACTTCTCTGAGTCACCACCATTATTCCTATGTGAAGCTGTCTATCGTTCTCAGCTCCTTGGGATAAATCCATCCAGCCATATGGATCTGTGTACATCCAGCCTCTCTGAGCAAACTCTGATGCTGGCTGCCCCCTCCATGCCAAGCTCTTGGAGCACACTCCAAGCTCTTGCACAGAGAGAGAAGAGTACATCAGTGTTTTCTCATCTCTCATGTCACTTGGTTGTCTCCCTCATTCACTGATGGGCCCCATGATGCTCACTATGGGCTGCCTCATCTGGAAACAACACACATGACACTGCCTTCAAACCTGCTGGATCTCCAGTGCTGGCTGTGGGAAGACAGCGGGCATGAGTTCCTTGCCTTGGAGAGGGGAAGAGCCTGGGAGCAGAGGAGCTCCCACGGCAGCTTTGAATGTTGACTGCAGATCTGAAACAGTCAAGTGGCAAATCCGCAAAGCCCTGAACAGCTCAGAGACACTGATGTGGCAGAGTTGGGTCTCATTCAACAGCACAACCAAACAACTGAAGACCAAGTGCATCAAACCTCGTTCATTAGTGCAACCTCACAGGGTTTCAGAGCTCCTTTTAATGCCACTGATGAACATAACCTGCAAGGCACATTACAAGCAGGAAGTCACCAACCTGCTCGTACCTCTAGTTTTCTCCTAAGCAATTACCTTCTGAAGATGCACTTCAATTAAGGCTGCCTTTTCTATTGCCATGCAGGGAAATTGAAAATGTGCCAGACATTTCTGCTGTTCGTGGCTCACAAATCCTTAACCCTTGTGCTGACTGTCATCCATATGTGATTTTGGCAGCAGGTCCTGTCCATTTCATACAGAAAAAAGAACTAAAAAAACCCAAAAAACCAGAAAAAAAAAAAAAAAACACAAAAAACCATAACCTTCAGTGCAATCAAAATACAACTTTGTTTCCTCTTACAAGAAAATGTAAGAAGTTAGTTCAAATGTCTATAAATGCTGTGTGCAAACATCTCTGCATATCAGTGCTTCTTGTACAAAAGGGATTCTGATATTTTTGGCTCGGTCTCTCAGATCTGGGTATATTAAAATGTGTGCAAATCTTCGGCTAGACCTCAGAAGGAAGCTCTCAATAGCTGGAGTCTAACATCAGACAACTTCCTTGCAGCAAGGCATCTATTAATGCAATGAATTTAGCTCCATTTCCTGTTTGCAATGTATCCAGCAAACAGACTTCAGTTGTTACTCCAAATGTGTTTATAATTGCATTTTATTTCAGGCCTGTTTTATTTGTACGTACTCCAGCTTAGGGAAGGTCACACGCACTCCCTTGTTTCAAGCACAGCCGCTCACCCACATGACGTGGTGTTTTCCTGGATGACTGTGAACCTCTGTAAGCAGCTGCTGTTCCCCTCCCACGCAGGCACAAGCGCAGCCCCAGCCACATCTGCAGAGTATTGACTGGTGGGTACAGGCCAGGCCTCTCATTGCGCAGCTCCTCCACTTCCTCTGCTGCGCTCAGAGAAGAATCTTCGCCCTCCCAGAGGTCTCCCTGGCATACATTGGGATGGTGGCCTCCAAGGGAAGATGCTCAGGTCTGTCACAGCTGTGAGACTCATGGCCAGCCTGGATGGAGACCAGCTCCCACATTACCTAAGGGGATGCAAATCTTTCCAGCCTCTGGCCCATGGCCAACTCCAATTTCACTGTGGGTGGAGAGTATTGAAGCTTGTATCCATACAAGATCTTCCTTGAGAGCACTGGCCTGAGGAATCCCAGACCTTCCCAGGACAGGGAGATCCCTTGGACCAATTTTTATTAGTGCACCACCATGACTCCCCCACCAGGGATTCTGCTCCCCACCCCTGCTGAGGTGGATTACTGCAAGATTGCTGCTTGGAGAAATGATCTGCCTTTGATAAATTTCTTCTGCAAATCCTCTGAAAAACACAGGCTCTGAGATTTTAATGGTGTGTAGAAGCTGTTCTATTTAGCACTGCAAAAGCTATGCGTGACTTAGCTAAATCTTGTTTTCAGAAGTGTCTGAGGTCCTCAGGAGCTTAAGGTGTCAGAGCAAGATTTCAAAAGCTGGTTGAGACATGATTTGGCTTCATTTGAACAAAGAAGGACCTATAAAGAAGTTCTGCAAGTGGCAAAGAAAGCTCATAAACTGCCTGTCATTGCACTTCACGACAACCAAAGTCTTCTAACATCTACCTTCAAGATAAATCCCAGGGTAGAGGGAAAAAAAAAATCCAAGATTTGAACAAATGGTCAAAAGAGGAAAATGAATATAAATCACAGAATCAATGAGGCTGGAAAAACCTCTGAGATCATTAAGTCCAACCTAGGACCCAACATCACCTTGTTAACTAGACCATGGCACCAAGTGCCACATCCTTAAACACCTCCAAGGACAATGACTCCAGCACCATCCTGGGCAGCCCATTCCAATGCCCACTCTTTCTGAGAAGAACTTCTTCCTAATGTCCAGCCTAAGCCTCCCCTGCCACACTGTGCCCTCTTGGCCTATTACTGGTTCACTGGGAGAAGAGCTTAACCCTCACCTGGCTACAACCTCCTTTCAGGTGGCTGTAGAGTGGCAAGGTTTCCCCTGAGCATTCTCACCATCAGATGCACTAGATGTGAATGAACAGCATGATGGATTGGTAGTCAAGAAAACAGAACGACTAAAATATTTTAGTCCCTTTTGCCAGGAAAATGGCTTATGTGATCACATTGTAAGTATATCCATGCCTTTTTCTTCTCCCACTTGTCCTTTTCAATCAAATTAAAGAAACCTGCCAAATAGTTTAAATGTCTGCAACTCTGTAAAAATAATAGCCAAATAGAGAAGATGCCTTTTTGAGCTGCAAAACAAACTCAGCTCTTTTAACAAGCAGAGGGCCCAAAAGGGAAAGTTACTCTTGTGCTCTCGCTGTAGGAAAAGCTTGATTAAGAGAAAGCAAGTCCTTGAAGCATTGGCTCCGGCACAAGATCTACTTACATTAGAGAACCGGAAAAATCACAATCTTCAGCTGCACGTTCTCCCAGCTGCGCGGACAATAACTTGCTTTTGAAGCAGGCAAAGAGCAGTTTCAAAGTACATTAACATCAGGGTTTGTTCACCTTAACAAACCACATATTATGAGCTGTAGGAGGCAGCCGCTGCTTCAGTCCAGCCACCAGAGCAGGCTGTACTGACAAACCCATTTGCTGACAAAGGGGAGGTTCCTCAAGGCACTGTCAGGGAATCAAATCTGAGGGCAAAGTCACTCTGAGGACAGGGTGAGGGAGAGTCAAGCTCGAGTTAACAGTAAAACTGAGAGGGAAAAAAAGATCGATAAAAAAAAAAAACTAGCAAGAGTGGGAACATTCTAGAATCACAGGATCATAGAATCACTTAGGCTGGAAAAGACCTCTAAGACCACTGAGTCCAACCTCTGGCCGAATGTCACTTCAATCACAGCACCAACTGCCACATTCCATTCTTTCTTGAACTTCCAGGGATGGTGACTCCATCATATCCCTGGCCAGTCCATGCCAATGCTTCATCACCCTTTCAGTGAATAAATTCTTCCCAATTTCCCACCTGAACCTCCCCTGGCATAACTTGAGGCCACTTCTTCATGTCCTGTCACTTCTTACCTGGGAGAAGAGCTTGATGCCCACCTGGCTACACCCTCCTTTCAGGTGGTTGTAGTGACAATGTCACCCCTGAGCCTCCTCTTCTCCTGGCTAAACACTCCCAGCTCCCTCAGTTGCTCCTCATTGGTTCTGTTTCAGACCCAGCTTTGTTGACCTTCTCTGGACACGCTCCAGCACCTCAATGTCCCTCCTGAACTGAGGGCCCAGAACTGATCAGAGGAATTGAGGTGAGGCCTCACCAGTGTACAAGGGTACAATCACTGCCCTAGTCCTGCTGGCCACAATATCACTGACACAGGCCAGGATGAAAACAGGCTGGAAATCAGTAAAACTTGCAATCCAGGCCAACCTATGACTGAACACCACCCTCTCAAGCAGAGCATGGCACCAAGTGCCATGTCCAGTCTTTCCTTACACACTATTTCCTAAGTAGTTAGTTTGTTATAGACATTAAGCATTACCAAAAAATAAAGTTCCTTTTTCAAGAAATTCTTTGTTCTCTGAAACTGGAAACCCCTCTCCATGTAGAAAGACAGATGGATACTAGGTGAAATTGCAACACAGGCTTTGGCTATCTGAAATGCTTGAAACTCAGTTGAGGCAGAACTGAGGCTTTGACAAAAACATTGAAAGTTTTGTTTCCCAAACTGGTGAATATCAGAGCCACTGGGGAAAAAAAATCCTTTAGGTCTTGCATGCATGTGATAGGCAGTAACCACCTGCAGCTCAAAGCATGAAAGGGTGATTTATTTTATTACAGTACAGTCAGTCCAGTTCACAGAGAACACATCAGTCAGTACAGATCTTCACTTTGTAGGAGAAATGGGCATGAACACGAGTACTCAGTCACCAGCCTTGTATCACCAATTTATGCAACTTTTGCCTCAAAAGCATTTATGGCACACAGGTTTCACCAGCATCCGACATAATAGCACTGTCATGTCAGCTCTAAAAAACACAAAGGAGGAGGATATAAATCTCAAGGACTGTGAAACTATAGATACATATGTACTGCTTGGGGATTTAACTTTCAAAATCCTGCTTTTGACTTGAAAGTTTGTTTTAAAATAATGTGTCCCTGACAAATACAAGTTTTTCTTTGAGGCCCATATTCAAGTTCAGGCTATGGATAACAGTCTTAACTTCAAGCAGCCACTAAAAGCTGAGGATTTGCAGCAGACAGCTCTCTGTAAACCAGGTCCCCGTGAGCTGCAGTGGCAGCTAACAGGCAGAACGATACCTGAATTTCAGCAGAACAAAGCAGTCTCCCATGTTTAACCATTTTATTAGAACCTGAAATAGGAATAAAGGGAATGTCAGCTAATTCAGTTCCTGTTAACCTACCAAACTTAAGTTTCCTTGAGGCTTTGGGCTGTATAAAGCACAACATAGCACTCAAGACTCCAAAAGCTCATCTATTGCCCCTGCACACCCAGGCTTACAACAGGTGGTTCAGCAAAGGACACTGTTACTCTTCACAAACCCACTGTTACTTATATCAAATTTCTTTGACACACCCAGCACAGACTCTCCCCATTATGGTCAAAGGTACTATCTTTAAGTAAAATAAAGCTGACAAATACTGTGTGCAGTTACTTCTTATATGGGAAAAAAAAAAGTCAAAAAATCCTAAATCATCTTTTTAGGGGGGGGGGATTAAAGCATGACTTCTTTTAAACCATACAGGCTAAAAGGGTGACAAAACTCCAAATCCCCCACAAATAAACATGAAATGAGCAGGAACATGGAAAATACTCACAGAAGGAAAAGAGGTCAGAAAAAGTACTATGAAAGATACTTGCTGTCTGAAGCGTGTTTCAAGCAGCTTAGATTTTCAAAGCCATTTTAAAAGTTTTGTGCCCATAACTTGCTCCTGCATACTCCACTGTTTTTCTGACCTTTTCACCCAAGTATTTTTCTCTCCTCTCAAAGAGCAACAGAAAAGAAAATTCATCACAGGAGAGAGACAATGAAAGCAGTGAGTCAGCATATAATACCAACTACAGAAAGTAAGCTTCTGTAAGCTGTGCAATGTAAGAGCAACACAGCAATTTTCATTTTTCCTCCACTTAAAGAAATCACAGTTTGAAATGTTTAAAAGGCAATGTCCCGAGTTCATGCTCAAGCTCCTCAAAGTTTTAAACACAGCATCTTAAATGTGAGAGAACACTGTTCATCTTTTCATTTGTAAACCAGAGTTTCAAATATCTTACAACATACTTTTTAACTTCATTTTCTAAAGAAACAGCATTAAAAACTGAAAGAACAGTGTGCCATTAAATGTTAAGGACCTGCTGTAAAAACCTTTATTAAAAAGGTTATATAGGTATGATGAATTTAAGTTGTGTTTTAGAATCAAGTACTTAAGCATCTAAATGATTAAAAATTAAGTGCAAAATTGGAAGTCCATTCACAGATGAAGCTGCAGAGTTGTGCTCATGATAGAAGAGGTCTACCCATGGCAGGCACAGGTGCACACTCACAAGTCAACTCCATCCGTCCCAGCCATGAATCCTGAAGATCCGAGCAACACCACAGATTAAGTCAGTTTGAACTACTTAATATAAATTCTCCATTTCTAATAAGAATAATATTAACTAAAGCTTTCAGTTAGGCAATAAAACCTGTCTAATTAGCAACAAAAAAAAAATAAAAGTGACATGCTTACTCTGTTTCAGGCACTTTAAAGATCGTAGTTTATTTACTGTAGGTAAAAAGCTAGTATACAGATTAAGGGATCACTTAAATTTCAACTCTACAGTTATACACCATCTAGTATTCTTGCTCTGAATATTAACCAAAAACGCTTCTAAACACCTGTAAGCCCCACTAGAAATCTGCACTACTATGAGGAAAAAAAAGATATAAATCAATGCCTTATTTTTTCAATGCATAATATTTACACTGTGAAACCAATGGGAAATAACAAGCAGTAGCAAAGAGGCAGTTAAGTTTTAAAAAGCCGAAGTTTTATATAGGTTTTGGTGTTTTTTACAGTAGTGTGCTGATCAGCATAACTGTATATATAAAAATTAAAATATAGCAGAGCATCCCATTACAGAAATCTGAATTGTCTGAACTGCAGTCATTATTTGCTAACCATTTACATGCAAAACCTGCTAGGACTGACTTTTTGTTTTTAAAGTCTAAAATAGTTTGAGGCTTAATAGACAAACATTAATTTGTGTACAAATTTAAAACTGCACTTAAGAATTGTACTGGTCATGAGCCTCTTCCCCACAGAGGGTGAAGGAAAGAAAAAAGTACAGACAATGACAGAAAGCGGTCTCTTTCCATTCACTAATTTTCAAAGGCAATGCATAGACTGAGAATACCTGGATGGGAAACTCTAGAGACTCTGGAAACAAACAGCTTTCACATATACGACCCTTGCAGGAGGCCTTTCTTTGCATCAAATGGCAAAGGCTGACAGCAAATAAGGGGCACCAGGTGTACAAGTAAGTAGGTCTTGCAAAATACTAAGGTGGGGTGGTTGTTAATATACAATTGGAACTATATATACAATATAATGGAATGTATCCCCTCACAAAACTGGTTAGTGAAACAACTGGACCTTTCTACACTAGCCTTATGACTCAGCTACTGTTCTAATGAAACTAGAAGTACACAAGAGACTTGCATGGAAAGTAAAATGTATGAGGCATTTTACAGGAACTACTGACAAAGCTGCTTAATGGCATTTCTGCTTCTAAAGTAATTTTGTTGGATATAATTGAAAACATCTGTGTATAAAATGTCCTGACAGACACTTCAACATGGAGCTTTGGTGACAAACAAATTTCAATAACAACAAGGTGAAAAATTTAACAAAGTACTGAAGATAATTCAAACTGAATAGGAAATGGAATGCCAATATGGCAGTTAACCCTTATTCTGTTGTTTTTAAACAGGAAAGTCTTTTGTACCAGCAGAATCCTGTATATAGATAGACAGAGAAGTAGAGAATACACCAGCTTATAGTTCCCATTAAACAAAAGTCAATTGATCATGTGAGAAGGTACAAATTACAGAAAACATGAATAGTCAATAGAAGAGAAACAACTGGTTTACATGAAAGAAGAGAGAACACTTCAGTCTGAACACAGTTACTTTGTGAAAGCTGCTACTACAGCCCAGAGCACCTCACTCGTGTTGGTTTTCATACATTCAACCTCAGGGTCTAAATCCAGAAGCTGCCGCACTCTCTTTGTGGCTAAATCATACTGCTCATCCAGGAGGGGGGCAAAAGCGTTCTCCAGGACATCGGAGGCATGGGCTAAGTACACGNGAAGAGAGAACACTTCAGTCTGAACACAGTTACTTTGTGAAAGCTGCTACTACAGCCCAGAGCACCTCACTCGTGTTGGTTTTCATACATTCAACCTCAGGGTCTAAATCCAGAAGCTGCCGCACTCTCTTTGTGGCTAAATCATACTGCTCATCCAGGAGGGGGGCAAAAGCGTTCTCCAGGACATCGGAGGCATGGGCTAAGTACACGAGTGCCAGCAGGCGCTTGTCCATGCGATGAGGGTCGTTCACCCATTTGTCAAGAACTGCTTCTTGAACCTTCTTGATGAGGCGCTGTTTGATATTGTTGTTGGTGAGAGGGTGTGTAGTCATGTCAAAAAGAAGGAAGTTCTGTTTCTCTGTTGTCAGTACACCTTTTTCCACTAGATTTTTGGCTAATCGTTCACGGACATTTCGTAGTTGGTAGTGCAACTTCAGTGGGTTCCATGTTTCACCTAAAAAAGCAAAAAAGACACACAGCAGTCAAAGTTTAAGCTGTACTATTGCAGTGATTTTTTCCCTCCTCTGTGGTGCAGAATGAGCTGTCAATATCACAGGGCTGAGTACTACACTACGACACTGTGCTCCTGTCAGCATTTCTCTTATCCCTGACCTACCTAGACACAGGCACAGAGAGAGAAATCAGGAGAGCCTCCTCAGAGGAACTCAGGGGTACATTTAAACTTTGGATGAAACACTAGCTAAGCCATGTCTTGATTAAAGATATGAAAAATAGGCAGTCTTGTAAAACAGAAACCAAACCAGTCATGAAGAAAGAGTTTAGTTTTAATAATAAAAAGAAAACCAAGCATCCCCTATAGTCTTGTGCATTTGTGCGTCTAGCCTTTTCCCATTTCAGAGACTGGAAGACGTGTCATTGCCGTTCTTGTGCCACAGAGATACGAAAGCGCACATCCACCATGTGTATTTCTTTATTTCTTCAGGTTTCCATTCTTCTCCCCTTTCTTACCTCTATAAGGTGAAACAGTGACTGCACTGCGTGAGTGTGTGGGGTTGGGTGTGTGCACATGTTGGGCAGGGCCTTTAATGTTTTATATAAATTATTTCTAATGCTTTTTTGTTAAGGCAGGAGAACTGGGCCCTACAAAGTACATGACTGTGTGCATAAAGGAGGAAACTGAAAGAGCACAAAATCACCATCAACTGCTACTCATAAAGCTAAAACTGTTTAGCAATGAGAATATCTTCTCTACTTAAGAGTTTACTTAGGCTATGAATTTTACTTTGAGCTTACCAAAGTATTTATCATAAGTATTAAAATCTGCTCCTCATATAAAAGACTATGCATTTTAAGAGGCAAGAAAAGAAACAGCATTAAGTATTTCTTGCATAGATGGAGGCTTTCTATAAATAAGAGAACTTCCGTACCAAGCTTTTAAAAAATGTATTCGTTAACATACAGTTTCTCCCACTTCGATGGAGGGTTACATACATTGTATCCACCAAGGTAAATAAACAAATGAGGTGATTCCAAATGCAGAGCAAAGACAGAGAACACACCCAGGCCTGAAATACAGTCCCTATGGATCCCACGTCACTGAATGTGATTCCCCAGGTTGATAATGAATGAAACTATCATGCAAACACAAAAAGGTAATTTCTTTACTTCCTTTCACAGGGCAAAGACTATTTCCTAGATTTTCTACATTTGTCATGTGGACCAAAGTCAGTGCTGTGGTGACACCTTGTGACCAAGTTCCTCAATTACACAGACACTTGTCCAGACACATGTTTGCTACATCTACAGGAAACCTGACGTTTTGATCCCAGCTTCTGTATTCCTTACATTTGCTTCCCTTAGAGGCTATCTTATAAACATCAGCCTGGAAAACATCATCTTACACATCCATATAAATACTTCCACGACGGCTTTGAACTCACATTTAGTGTAACTTCAAACAGCATTCTCCACTGCTGATATATATGGATAGAGTAGCTATTTTCCAGGATGGACCAGGGTCCTAAAGCACAAGTCTAACAGAGTTTATGAATTTATTAAATAAAACAAAACCAAAAAATGAACAAACAAAAAACTCAAACCAAACTAACTAACAAACATGCCCACCCCACCACTGAAATATTTTTCTTTAAAGGACAGTCCTCTAAACCCTGGGAAATGCAAAGAACACTAATGCTATCCAAGAATTAGTAATTAATAACCATATGTAAGCAAAAATGGTTGATCCAAGCCCTAACCACAGCACAGCACCACTATCTTCCCAGAGCCAAAACTCAGCGGGGTCAGGAAAACCTCAGCTTAGTTCAAATAAAGCCTACAACACTGTTCATTCATTAGCTGACCTTTTTAGAATTAGCCCTAACTTGATGTGCTCTGCATGGGGAGAGAAGGTGAAATGTCAGCACAAATTAAGTATTTTGGACAAGAAAAATTAATTGTTTTTGCAGGCTGCAAAAGCGAGGGGGAGCTGAGTGAGAACTGACTGCAAGGCTCTGCACAAGACACGTCCCCTCCCGACAAGGGCTGCTTTGTAGTCCTGTCTCCCCGCTGCCTGACAGCCAAGGAGCAGGAGAGGATGGATGGCAAGGACCCCAGAATGAACACGTAAGGCTGTTCAAGGTGGTGCAGGACGAATGGGAAGAACAAAGAAAACAAAAAAGCAGAGCCAGGTGGAGAGATTTTTCTCATTTTTGCAGCCATAACTTATCAGCCATAAGAAGTGGCAGATTTAAATGGGCAACCTCCCAGTCTCATTATCCCCAACCTCCCAGTTCCACTGCTGACAAAACACGGGGTTTTTCCCTGCACTGTTTGCACAACTGAAGTACAGCTCTAATCTAGTCCAAGGAAGCTGCGTTTTACATGTTTTGTGAAAATGAATGAACACTGGTAATCAATTCTGTCTACAGTTCAGCCTGGAGAAGGGGAGGCTGTAAGGAAAGCTTACTGCAGCCTTCCAGTGCTTAAACAGGGCCTAGAAGGAAGATGGGGACACAAAATTCAGCATGGCCTGGAAGATGGGGTAATGATTTTAAAGTGAAGGAGCTCAGCTCAGATTAGATACAAGGAAGAAGTGTTTTCAAGGGAGCTAAACACTAGAACGCATTGTCCAGAGCAGTGGTGGATAACATATCCCTGGCAACATCCAAGATCAGTTTGGATGGGGCTCTGAGTGCCCTGGCCTAGTGGAAGGTCTTCCTGCTAATTACAGAGAGGTTGGGCTCAATGGACTGTAAAGGTTCCTTCCAACCAAAACCATTCCTAATTGTATGATAACTGGCGTTTCATTTTTTTCTGCAATAACTTACCAGCTTTAAAGGAAGACTTCTGTGCAAAGCACTCATCTTGAAGACTTTGTTTTGATCCACAAGAACTATATTTATTACATTTTTTCAGTTAATGAAAAAACAGAATTCCTGACAGCTGTTTCTTTAGGACTAATGGCCAAATCACCCTCAATTTTTTTGTCTGAGCTATGAGCTCCTTATCCCCTTTCTTTATCAGAAGATCTGAACACTGAATACACAGTCTTAGGCTCTAAACTCCCACTAACCCTCATTTCCAAACACAGAGAAAGGCAGCTACATCTCCAGGGTGCAGTCCTGATCTACTTCAGAGTCAGCGGAAGGCACCTCTTCCACCAAGTTGAGATGTCCTCTGACACTTCCATACAGATCCTTTCTGTACCAAGTTAAGTCAAAACCAACAGTTACTTATATTTGATTAAAGGCTACAATCAACAAGAGACTACCCTAGAGGACAGACTAATTAACTTTTTTGCATACTTTCACTCAAAAAAATTACAATATAATCTCCAGTGATGCCAGATAATTAGCTTTATTGGGATAAAAAAAGCGAATACGTTATGTCCAAGGCTTACCACTAAGCAGTTCAATCCAATTTTGTACTGTTTCAGGAGGTTGGGTCTCTTTTATATGTTTCAGAGCTTCATCAAGCAGAACATCCCCTGTAGGAGCATCTGACTTGCAGATCACCTAGGAGAGAATAAAATGCAGTCAGTATTCTGACTAAATTCATGTATGACAAACACACCCACCAATAAAAAAATCTGTTATGAAAACAAACAAAAAAAACCCCTTAAAAAACAAGAAGTCTTGTAAGAATACACAACTTTAAAACAACCCTAGTTGTTAAAAAAAATAGGCTTTAATTGAAAGATATGTTAAATCTGAGGTTAGCTGCAACTTAAATTAATCTTAATGAACCAAAACTATAGTTATTAATACCACACTTAAAACCTAATATTTTTAAGGAAAATAATTCATTTACCCAGTTGGGTTCCTTGGTTAGCTCCCCAAAACAAAGTACACTACACTCTCTTAAATTAGTCTCTGATGGCAGTCTATTTTACTCCTTCAAGTCAAGTTATTCAAAATACTTCAGTTAAACAATGAGGTCACGTGAAAATAAAAAAAACAATTGCAAACTGAAAAAGCACAAAAACTAGTTTTCTTCTTCCATATGTTAATGGATAAAAATAGCTTCAAAACAACATCTGCAAGTTTTACAGCTCTGAAGAGCATACTGCCCTGTAACACTGCGCCACCTGTTAACAGCTAAAACACATCTATTACCAAAAATATGTATGCACTAATAAACCCCTTAATATGCAAGAATAAATGCATTTTTTTATTTAATAACACACAAACTTATTTGAGGTTTCCCTCAAAAAAGCACAAGAGAACAACAAAAAATTTAAGTAACAGCTTGTTTATCAGTATACATAGTATTATAAACTATGTACAAACACAATTTTTTTCTGGTTAGAAAATTAAGAGCAATAAATGTAAACTTACAAATTAAACTAGCCCAAGTCACTATGTTTAAATAAAATCTTTTTTATGAACAGAAGAATTACTACACTTTCAAAGTATTTATTAAAATAATGACAATTGGCAACTAAAATAATTTTACAAGTTAGCATGGTAAGATAATTTCAGTCCCAGCAAGTTGATTCCCAGCTGGTGTACAGAAGTGTACAAAGTGCATGGGATGAAATTAAAATTGATGAAGAGGTCTTTATGAATACCTAGCATGTCACAGCTAGAAGGTTATTTCCAATTTAGATGGTCTATATAAAGCCCAGAAACTGAGATTTTCAATAAAAATCAACAAACATGAACCAGTCCACAATATCAGGCTAAAAAGAACAAAGTTGATTTAATTCTAAAAGG
Source organism: Grallaria varia (assembly GCA_013396735.1). Taxonomy (NCBI): domain Eukaryota; kingdom Metazoa; phylum Chordata; class Aves; order Passeriformes; family Formicariidae; genus Grallaria; species Grallaria varia. The sequence continues at coordinate 61,837 of VWZG01013359.1, read as the reverse complement.
AGAGATAGGGTGTTTTTTTTTTTTACAAACAGGGTAACAAACAGTAGTTTGGGGAGCCTACTTTGGTAAATATAAAAGGTACTAGCTTAGTCTGGAAATACAGAAGATGCAGGACAATCTCGAAAACTTCAACAGGCAAATTAAAACAACCAGGGAGCAGCATTCAGCAGCGGAGAATTTTAAGACGAAACATCTGCCAAGGAGAGACTAGAGAAACCTCATTAGCTGTTACTGTATCCAGATTAGACAAACTCTTGAGATACTGCCCATGTCTCCATTTTGGGAAGCTGGAGATCATTCCAACATAAATTTTGGATATTTGGTTTTAAGAATGCATCTGCATTTTAATCCAGACAATCCCTATTCAAAACTAAACACACAACAATACATACTTATCTTTCTGATTTACAATCTTGCACAGCATCACTCAAAACCTTTATTAGGCACATACTTATATTACACATCTTCTAGTTTTATACCAAGTTTCTGTATTTTTGGAAGTGCCTGTTCTTTCATCAGGAACACACTTAAAGTTGGGATTTTAAACTGCTAGATTGTAGATATTAATAGGCACCTTCCAGATATTCCTTTAATAATTAGCCTAAAACCACTCAACTTACTCATCTTTATTTCTTTTCAAAGCTGATGTTTCAGCAGTATTTTAGCTCCTTTGAAGTGTCTCAAACGATTAGTTTCACAGTAACCTCAGTCACGCTGCATCTCTTCAGCTTACTGCAGTTGGTACCTAGCACTCACCACCTCACTTCAGCAGGTAAGATGTGAAGTCATCTTTTTAACCTGATTTATTATTAAAAAATACACAAACAAACAAACAAACCTCACTGAAGAGATTAAAAAGACTTTAAAGTCCAAGATATAAGTAAAGGATTTTTTTCCTTAGGTTTAGAAAACAGCTTTCCTTGCTTACTTGGAGTTAAAATACTTTTTTCGACCACTGCAAAGAAGTTTAAGAAGCTAGCATGGGCATAATTCACCATGACAATAGGAGCCTAGACACTCAGGCTTGCGGAGGAAAGAGCTGTGCAGAGCACAGAGGCCTCGATTCAACTCAGGACTCCGTAAGTCTGGTGAAGCCACAATGCACAGCAATTGTGTTTCCAAGTTTACAAAGTTCTCTGCAGCCAAGCACTGTCTCTCCTCACTTATCTGCTACACTGAATGTCCACAGCGGTTTCTTCTGATTATTCTTCCCCTCAAATAAAAGTATTTTAGTTCTCTTCCGTATTTCTTGTCTCATCTCCTTCCCAGTACATGGAGACAGGCAACAGCTGCAGAAGCCCAGCCAACCATCTATCCATCTCCATTTATCTGCTCTTTCATGAAGGATTTAGCGATGAATGCTTCTTGACTAACTCTCTTCAGAGTGCGAAATTGGGTGGGTTTGGGGTCTCATGAACTGTATCACCACAGAAGATTAAGCATCCACAAGGGGGACTTTTTTTTCATCTCTTTAACAGAGGTACTAACTAAGGTAGAGAAAGAAATGAAGATCATGGTTCTTCAGAGATGATGCCCCATAGCCTGATTGCAAAAAAACTCTCTTTATTCCAATTTTCCAGTAATTTATCAGGTACCAGATTTGCCTGTTCTTCATCTACTGAGAAAACTTAAATTATAAAGAATATTTAATTTGTATTTTTCACAATGTAGTTTTGCAATTAAGCAAAGCTAAAGACTAAGCACTTTTTGCACTGATTTTTACGTAAACTTCATTGTTTAGTTTTACTACAGAAATTCACTCATGCATGTATTGCTTATAATTTTAAGCAATAAAATACTTCAGTATATCTGTCAAGGATTTGTTGGGATTCCTTTTGCTTTTAATAACTCTGTTGATTTTGTTATCTTTCTGAAGCTGTACGGCAAAGTAGAGTACCATTTTCTATTTTCAACCCGCAAACCTCAACATTAGTTTATTTGTTTCTAAAATTGATCTCAGTAGATAGAACTCCAAAATAACTCGGCAACTACATACTCTTAAGCCAAATTTACAAGGATGTTGCAATATATAATACATCAAAGTTTCATTAATGTCTGCCAGGTTCTTGTGGACTCTTTCCTCAGTCTCATTTTTCTCTCTATGGCATTCAGTCACNATTTCCCCTGGCAGAGCTTAAGCCCGTGCCCCCTTGTCCTATTGCTGACTGCCTGGGAGAAGAGACCAACCCCCACCTGGCTATAACCTCCCTTCAGGTAGTTATAGAGAGTGATGAGGTCACCTCTAAGCCTCCTCTTCTCCAGACTAAACAACCCCAGTTCCCTCAGCCTCTCCCCATAGGACTTGTGCTCCAGTCCCTTCACCAGCCTTGTTGCTCTTCTCTGGACCCGCTCCAGCACCTCAATATCTTTCTTGAACTGAGGGGCCCAGAACTGAACACAATACTCCAGGTGTGGCCTCACCAACGCAGAGTACAGGGGAAGGATCACTTCCCTGGTCCTGCTGGCCACGCTGTTTTTAATACAGGACAGAATACCATTGGCCTTCTTGGCCACCTGGGCACACTGCTGGCTCATATTGAGCTTCCTGTCAATTAGTACCCCCAGGTCCCTTTCTGCCTGGCTGCTCTCCAGCCACTCTGTCCCCAGCCTGTAGCACTGCATGGGGTTGTTGTGGCCAAAGTGCAGGACCCGGCACTTGGCCTTACTGAACTTCATCCCATTGGAATCAGCCCATCTCTCCAATCTATCCAGATCCCTCTGCAGAGCCCTCCTGCCCTCCAGCAGGTCAACTCTCCCTCCCAACTTGGTGTCATCAGCAAATTTGCTGATGATGGTCTCAATCCCCTCATCTAAATCATCAATAAAGATGTTAAACAGGACTGGACCCAACACTGACCCCTGGGGGACACCACTGGTGACCGGCCGCCAGCTGGATGCAGCCCCGTTCACCAGCAACTTATGGCACTCTGAAGTTCTGTCTGAAACATTGCAAAATATTATCAGCAAAGATCAACCTGACTTAAGGCTTGAAGTGGAAATCATTACCATTCTTGTAAGTTAATTGTATGATCAAGGCCACAGTAGGCTAGTTATAAATCCATACTACTGCCCAAAGAACTGGTTTTACCCTCTTGTCTGCATCCTGTCACCTGTGCCAGCAGTGGCACCTGTGCCTGATGACAAGGTCGCCAGGGTGCTTCAAGTGAAAACTAAACTGACTAAAGTAAGTTAGTTTTCAGCCAGAGGGGTTAGCTGACAAGGCTGCACAGAAGTAGTAACAACTTGAGAGACACTCCAGTTAAGTCTCCTCACACAGACAGGGCCGCCCTTCCCAGCTGCAGTATGGGCTGAAGTGACCCAAACCTAAAATTCTCCCTACAGACCATGGCTTAAAGACACAGTGTTTTGATTTACAAATCAAAGCTTTCAATTTTAAGGAGGGTTCATCTTCCCACTAAATCCAAAGACAGAGCTGGGGTGAAGAGAAGGCGGGATCACTTGAGAGGTAAAAAAAATATAGAAAAGCGTATTGCCAGAGTATCACAACCTTGGAGATATTATTAGACACCTCATTCCATTTACTAAGCATAGCGTTTAATTCACAGCCAAGGCTGCAAAGTGTGCAGAAGGACAGAGTTGAGGCAGTTAAATCTAGCCAACACAGAAACAAGGCTGAAATTTGGTGTTAATGGAAAACTTCAAATAAGGTACAAAACAGCATAAGTCATCCATAAGAATTATTTCTAAATTGAAGGAGGTGGTGCAGTTATGAATTTTATTTGCAGAAAAATACCTTAGCAGAAACTAATCTACATCTACATTTTTAATTAACACCTTTTTCACAGAACCCTCCTGATTGCAAAAAAAAAAAAAAGTATCCTGAATGCCTTACAACAGCAAAAAGAAGAAAACCGCTAATATTGGGTAGCTTCTGGACACCTTCAACAAACACATTTACCCAATCCAGACCAACACAAAAGAGGCAAATAATTTTGCTTGTATTCTTTACTGAATATACACACAGGTTATATTTCCATTTTCCTAAAAATCCCAACAACCCCACAGCTAATATTTCAAGTAGATAGAGCTGACAAGGTTTGCACAGAATGAAAATAACTCCTAAAGAACATTTCTGAATGCCTAAGAAGCCAAAAGCTCTGGAGGAAAAAAAAAATGTACAAACTAATCAATTCTGAACATGCTTAAATGTAGCTAAAAAGTAGGTGCTGTTTGTCTGAACAGAGCTTCAATTTTTCTGAAGTGGAGGAAGCTGGGAGAAGGTTAGGGAATGCATAAGCTTTCCTTAAAATCTAGCAAATGATAATATTGACAGGGAAATGTGCCATAAGAATATTTATTTGTGGTGGACGGACAACATTTGACCATTTTCCATATGCTTATTTTACAAGTATCCTCTAAAACTGATGAAGTAAAAATTCTTCAGAGTGTGACTTTCCACATTCTGTACAAAGGAAAAAACCAGCAGTAAAAGTAACACATAAAGGCCTCAAGTTTTCAGCTTAATTCAATACAAGACCTTAGAAATGTGGCCATCTTAACAGTCAGGGAGCACAACCAATGTAACACATGAGTCACATGGTCAAACTACACACATTTTTGTGTTTTCAGGGGCCCCAGGCACAAGGATGGTTTCCTTCCTATGCACCGCAAGCACAAACTGCAGCATTGTGTACACCAGAACTAAACTGCTGGCTTGCAGGACACATCTGGCAGGCTGTCAGTTATCCGTTCTTTTCAGCCTCAGCCCACATCCTACTGGCATTGCAAAAGCCAGTTCCTTCAGCAGATCACAGTCAGTGCTCCTGGCTCCCTGCAGTAACTGCTGCCACCCTACCCTGGCCAGAGCCACTGCCCATGGGAATCTCTTGGCACATGATTCCCAACAGGCACAACAAGAGCACAGAACAAGTCCGGAAGATTTTCCAAGGCACTACATCTCAGCACTGAAACACTCTCCAACTTTGCGCATCCAACTTAGGTCACTACTCAGAATCGTTATCCTCATGTAAAGAAAAAAAACCCAGCCTTTTTCTTAGAACCAGATGTAATTTAGAGCTCCTGCATTGCCTGAAGCATGACAGAAGTAAATGTGATCATTTTCCTCCACTTACCTTTCTCGTTAACAGACTTTTGCGTCTCATTCCACAAGCCTCCAGCTGAAGACGCCCCCGCAATGCCAATTCAATTAACATACAGCCACGCAATCCTGAGGAGATGCAATCATTCCAGAAAGATGTGTAACCCTGTGAAGAATGAAACACAGTAAGATATCTCCATTTCCCCCTGAAAGCAAACAGAAAATGGGGCTTACTGCATTCTCTAAGCAGTCCTCCTGCCTTCATACACTTCTGAAGTGGCATCACTAGCCTACTACCATTCCTGCCTTGGAAACATGAATGAGAAACAGACTCACCCTTTATTAGTTTTGACACTCAAGTCTCTGCTCTTTGAAGAACAATGAAACCTCAAGAAAATTATACAGAATGAAAGAGGGTGATAGCCTCATTGATATATGGTCAAAATTAACTTACCACATTTTTAAGACATCAAGCATTTGGCACTAGTATCACAGATTTATCTGAGTTTAATGAAAAACATTAACATGATCCTAAATGCATAAAGAACAGGGCACTGATAATGCAACAATAACCCGAAAATGGATATTAAGTAAAACTATGGAGTATATTGGAAACAGAAAGGTACTTATCAGCACAAACCACAGAACAGATTTTTTTTAGCCTGAATACAGTAAACTAAAAGACAAAAGTTTTCAAATAAGTAACTGGAACAGCTACTCTCTTGTAATTTCAATCCTTTGAAAACATGTATTTTTAAAGCTCAAAACACAGTTCTTACACAAACTGCAAAACACACTTATTCTATGAGGCACATCACACCTACCGTGCTTTTACATCTTTATTTCTGCACTGATAGGTATCTGCTTAAATGGCAGAAGAGAGCACTTAACCCATTACATTTTCTAATCAGTATCTAGAAATACATGTATTTACTTCTGAACTGTGTTGCAGAACCTTATGACTCAAAAAATCTTATAAAAAAAAATTCTATTTTATCTATAGATTGGCCAACAGTACTCTTGCACAATTTTTAAGTATGCAAGAAAAAACAAAATTATAGAGAAATGTTTTGTCTTTTGAGAAATGTCTGCAGAAACACTTAGTATGATCCACAGAGTCCTTTCAAAATTCCTCTAGTGATGCACTTCTGAAAATAATCACTTTGAGATACATCAGAAAAAGGTGCTGTAAACAAGAGAAGGGATGGAGGGGTGGGGGGGGGTGGGGAA
>VWZG01013359.1:0-34522 GCA_013396735.1 Grallaria varia | reverse complement strand
AGATGGACAATACTGATCCCCAGAGGATCTGTGTCACTCTTGCAAGGGTTTGCCAATTGTTCCTCTTCTGGTTTTTGAAGCCTGCTAATTATTCACAGTCCACTTACTGTGTGACATTCTGATTTTTCTATCCTTCCAATTTTTATTTTTTTTTTAATTAAAACATCCTGCTGTACCAGCTCCAATGCCAAACTGAAGCTTAGGGATATAACGTCACTGTTATTTTTATCAAATAAGCATTTGTTTAAAAAGAGACACCACAACAGCATTACAAGATCTGTTTTCTGGAAATTTCTGAGTTGTAATGACACTCAAATATTTATTAATTTAGTCCTCTATGAGCCACTTGGATATTTTGCTGAGGATTATCATCAGGATGAGAGTCATGTAATTAACCTAGGTCATCCCTTTTGTCTTTTTTTTAGCATGGTCACTATGTTACCTTTCTTCCTGTTCTCTGGAACTCCCAAAGTTTGTTGAGAATCATAATTAGAGATTAAAAAGAGGTTCCAAAAAGCTCTTTCAAAAAACTGTATGCAGGCTATCCTGGCTTACTGATATGAATTACCTAGCATTAGTACTGCTGTTTACATTTTTCTTAAAGTACACTGACAGTGGAAAGAGTTTAATCTTTGTCCTGTCTGATAATATTTACCTATTTCCCCAGAATGCAAAGCTATTTGTTGAACACATATTTTAAAGCACTGTTAGCAACATTTTTACATTTCACTTTAGAAATATCGTCGTAATTTGCCTCACACCTGCATTCAGTGTCATGTTTCATTCTCTTGGAAAAAAAACAGAACATTTCTCAACATCATTTACATTTTCTTTAATTCTTAGCTCTAATTAACAAAGCAATTTTATTTCTCCTTGCTTATCAATAGAACACACCACTTGGGTTGTTGTTATTATTTTCACTGTCCCACTAAACTAAGGTGGCATTTAAGTACTTTTATGTTTTGTCCTGATTGTATTTTAAAGGTTAACTGATGAAATGTTAATTAGCAACTCCTAATTTTTTATTTTTTTTTAAATTTGAGTAAAGGATTCATCATTATTTTCAGTTTTGTAAAAATCAATTTTTGTAAAAATAGTTGCTAATCATATTATTAATTTGCTCACTTTTCTGTGTTTTGTTACAAAAGGGAACAAATTAGGATCACTTGTAGGTTAATAATTTTTAATTTTGTTGATAAATTTCATTTTCATTTGAGGAGTACTATGAAGTTCCTTATAGTTGACAGTCACTTCTGTGACTTAGAAACTCAGAGGTTTGCACAAATTGAATGGTGTAATTTCAAACAAATTTATTTCTTCATTATTAATTTCAGTTCTGACTCATCTGATGAACTTAAACTAATAAGTTCGGTGTGAATCAAATTAAGAACATGTATGCTTGAATTTTGAAGCAAATGAATTATTTTTTTTACTCCAGTGCAATGCTGACAGAGAAACCATAGACTGAATGAAAAGGATGGCAAACAGGACACACGTCAGCACGTGATTTTGTCAGTGTTTATCCCTTCTACACAGCAGAGATCTGGTGTGTTACTGAGGACCGCTCGGCTTGTTGGATACCCACCCAGGAGATCCTGTGTCACAACCTGCTTACCTGCAAGTTATTTTACAGTACCAAACAGCATTAGAAAAGTATTTCTGAGTCCTCTGTGGCTCTACCAGGAATTCAGAAGGCTGTAGCCCTGAACACTGCAATGTATGGTTCACGTCATTTGGGTTGTCACTGAGCGTTTTGTTGAGTACAGTCTCCCCTCCCTCCCCCATCCCAATGCCAGTGGCGTCCAGCCTGAGAGCTGAGACCTGAAATCTTCAAAGCATTCTGTTAAGAAGTAATACTGCAAAAGCACAGGCTGTACACTATAAATAATTTTGTTCATCTTGCAGTAAATCGACCTTGTAACTCATCCTCGTTTATTCTTAAGCCCATATCCAGCAGAATGCAGTAGAATTCCGAAGGAGCTAGGTTTTTTGAATTGCTGCTAGCCAACTGGGAAGTTGAAATAAAAGGGAAAATAGCCAAGACAGGGGTCTTAGAGTCTTACTTTGTGCTGTGCTGATGCAGTTGCCATGATTGGCTTCCCTGTGGGAGCAGGGATCACCACAGTCATGTCAGCAGGAAGAGCGAGTGATAAACTGATTGCAAGTGTTTATTGGGACAGCATATCAGACAAAGAGTAGCTTCATTTGGCACCTGAAGTAGGCACTTGCATGCTCTTAGCTATAGCCAAATGTATCACAACTTGAACATCAGGAGCGTGACACAGAGCTGGGTAAAGCAAGAAGTTGCAGAAGTCTCAACCTAACAGACGTGCCAGGCTCTGGAACTTCATAGTGCATGAATCCTAGTGCTGCTGTCACAGCATTGTAACGAGATGCTGCTGGGCAGATTTTTCTCCTGAGGGACAATTAGATGAATAGGATGTGCATGTTTTGAAGTTGACAGCAAGAAAACAGAACTTGTTTTCTCAAAGGTGGTTGCTGGCTCTGTTATGGCTTCACCATCCAGCAGTTTCACCAGTCAATCTTGTTCGCATTCCTGCCTGTGTCTTCCATTCCCTCCCGGTGAAAGTTTGACACTCCCAATTATGCCATTAAAAACAAGTGTCAGGTGGAGCCATGGCCTGAATCCCTGTAAGGATTTGACTTGAAAACAACAGTCAAGAAAGAGGCTGTGTTCGCATGTATCATTTCAGGGATCTATTGACCAGGCAGCCTCACATATAGGCACTGTATCATTACTGAAGGAGCACAAAGTATGTAAACCCAAGGGCCAGGAGCAATGGGAGAGACAAATTTCTTAAGGCCAAATGGTCTTTAAAATGATACTGATTGCAGACGTGCTGCTTGAGTGCTAGAGTAGATACTAATGCCAGAAAAGAACTGGGAACAAACTATCTTGTGATTTGTTCTATATTATCAGCATGATCTCCAAGAACAGGATTTTCACTTCCAATAAGAATCAAGGTGCTGAAAAGTGCAGAATGATGAGAGAAAGTGGAGATGAGAGATATGTGCAGACTAATGTGTGGCAGGGTAAGTGGGAAGAAACTAGAGTCAATGATCAACTGACTATAGAAATTGTGTCCAGTACACAGTGGTCATGTAAGATTCTCTCTTCCAGTTTCACCTGCACCTGTTTTACTCACACTGTGTTTTTGGTTACTAAATAAATCTTTCACTAGCCGGTGCAGACAAGCTGGGTTTTTCTTCTTGGTTTTAGGAATGGATTTTCCAACACTAGCAACACATTTTTCTAAGTAAGAAACACTTTACTGATATGACTCTTTCTGTTCATACAATCAACTCTTGTTTGATGCCTTTTAATGCCCAACAGTTTAGACATTGCTTAAATTATAAGTTTATAAAATCAAAATTTGCAAATATATCTTTTCCAATAAACCTCTTATAATGCTGCTCCCTTAGGATGATTCAGGGACGATGTTTTAGGCTTCTAAAAAATTTGAAGAATTGTTACTTTAAGCAGGATAGTGCTAGCTTTTAACACTAAGCTCATAAAAAATCAGATGGAGCTGCTAATTTATCTTCAAAAGATTTTGAGTTAAAAACCATCTCATCATGCTTTTAAGTTTTTTATCCACAAATACAATAAACTGTGGATTTTTAGAGAAAGAATGACAGGCGTTTTAGGAATACCAAAGGCAGAGATGCAAACACATTTGCTCATTTCAAAAAGGTTTTCTTTATTTCAAGTATTTCCAGATCCTCTCATTTGCTTATCTCCTGGGGAGTTCAAATCATTGCTAGAATCTTTGTATTTTAGTAGCATCTTCCTTCTTGTAGCCGAGTGAGATTATTCAGCAGCAAGAATCTAGTCTGGTTATTTTAATATTGCAATTACAGTACTGAAATCATAAGGATGAAAGTGTCAGTCAAAGTGCTGCTTGTAACTGAGTTGTCCTTTCATTTCTACACAGGGATCCTGATCAACCACCATCACTGGGAAAAATGTTCAGTTTTCTTAACAGATGTTCACTGCGTAAAATGAGTCCCATAAAGCCTTCACCAACACTGTCACTGATATTTTGGCAAAATTTAAATTGTTTAATGCAGTGAATTTTATACAAGTTCAGTTTTGAAAAATCTTTATTTCACGTCCTAATGTAACAAATGCTTTACTATCTGTTCCTTGTAATGCATAAATACTCATCAAGTCATTAAAAAATACATCAAGCCAGATGGTGCAAAAAAAATGTTTCCATAGAGTCATAATTTACAAGATAAATAGTGATTATAGCAGCATTCTTGTTGTCTAAATAGAGAGTACTTGTGTGCGTTTAGAATATGTGTAGAATAAATGTCAATTACTTTTGGTAGGTTTGGGTCTACACGTTCTTGTCATGACCAAAGACCCATACAGAGAGTATCAAATAATGAGTCCTAATTTTAGAGATGCAGATGTGAGGCAAACAAAGCCATGGGGGCAGTGAGGGAGAAAAATACGGATTCCAGGAACTAGTGGTCACATCAGCTCAGACAGGTGCGTGAGCAGCTGGGACTGGGGTAATGGAAGAACAGTCTAAAAATATTTGGCAGCAACCATCTATGAGCCTCTGGAAACACTGTTGTAAGGGAGATGAAGCTGTATTTTTGAGTTACTTTGCTCCTGAAAAATCAGCCAAGTGCATTACGCTCTGTTCTGTTCCTGGCAGAGGTTGCATACCCTGCTTTTGCTGGAAGATTTGTACTCCTGGTGGCAGCCAGGAGGTTGTGATCCCAGGGAATGCCAGACGGTTTTTAAGTCTGGCACAAATGTTAATACCTTTCACAGTACCTTCTATCCAGGGAGCAAAAACATTGATAAATGTTTGTACATTGAACATACAGACATCTTTGGATTCTCCCAGATTCATTCAAGAGTCAAACCATGTCTAATTAGTTTGCTAAAGTTAGCTTTTAAAACAGGGAAGAATAAAATCCAAGTCACGTTTTAGGGAGCATTGTGTCTCACCGTCTTGCTGTGAACTACCTTTCACAGTTGACTATGACAATGGGAGAAAATTCCAGGTGTTTTTTAGAGGGGATGCACTTGCACTTAACTGGGGAAGTTCAGAATTTGGACTCCCCACTCAGCAGCACGGAGTGTTCAGCTCCACAGCACTGCCACCTCTGTTTCGACCTGTAATCCTGGTGCCTCTGCTGACTGTAAGGCAGAAAGTTTACAAATATTCTTCCTGTGAGTAGTACCCCAAAGGGCAACAAGCTAAATATGGGTTCATTTTTTCAGGGTGGTTAATTCTGCACTGGATTATATCTGTGAAACAATATCTATCTTTGGTATTGAAAAAGGGTATTACTGTTATGTCATTTCTATGTGATGGCTTTTAAAGAGATTTTCCTGGCAAGCACTTGACTGTCTATGCAAATATATAAATGTGCTGCCAAAAAGCTGTTATTCAAACAGAAATCTCTTCACAGGTGATTTTATCTACGGTGCAGACCATATTCTTAATTCAAATTGAAATAATAATTTGAATGGTTGGGACAAAGGCTGTTTAGGATGTTACCTGCCTAGGAGATATCAATGAGCATTTTAGCATTAAAACATTGTTTCTAAGGTTAGCCAGTCATTTAAAAACTTAGTGCTGTCCAGATGAATAAGTATGTTTTCCTAAGTACTGACTGTATTAAAGAATTCATTAGTGGCCTACGAATGTATAAGAACTCCTGCTGTGTACTAATGTAGGACCAAACACAAGATTACCTGCACAGAACTAAGTAGAGATTGATGTACAATATATAACTGCGAGACCGAGGGGGAGGCTATTCTAGAATGTCTTCTTGTTTTTTAAAACTAGTATTTGTAGCAATCACTGTGGATTCAAACAGAGCCAGGACCTGACTAAGAGTCAGGAACTGTCAGAAGACTCATGAAAAAGTGAAAATTTTACCATCAGCCATGTACATCTATAGCATACTCATGTTTCTGCCTGTGAGTGGATTTTTTTTTTCTCCCTGAAAAACAGATTGAGGATGAAGATGGAAGATTTGAAACTTCACTACTGAAACCCAAAAGAGCTAAAACAACACCAGAATTACACAGTAGAGCTGGAAATGTTCTTTGACCCTTCTTCCAGGGATGCTGTCACAGGGAGGGGAACTCGCTGAACAAATGCCTCACTGACTCCAGACCGAACAGGCAGCTGGGTGCATTTCCCTGCAAGCCCAGACATGCAGCAAAGAGCAAGTGACAGCCAGTGAGCCTGACAAAAACAGTGTTGATAAACTTGGCATGAGAGTGGTTTGCCAAAACCCTTTTCTGTATCTGGGAGGAAAAGGAAAGAAAGTGTGAAAAAGAGCTTGCATGGCTTGTTCAGTCATGTGAACTCCATCTTGCTGATGGCCACATGCTTCTGCATTATAGTTTGTTTGGGTTTTTTTGATGGTACTAAGTTGTACCTTTGAACAGGAGAGAAGAAGCTTTCCCTTTGACTCCATTTACTTACATTGTAACTGCAAGCCGTGACAATGCTGCCTTCCCTATGCCAGGCAACCCTCTGATCACTTTGCTGTGCTGATGCAGGCACTTGCAGGTCCAGCTACACATCAGAAACTACGTTCTGAGCCTCAAAAAAATCTGCCTTCCACAGCTACCTATCAGAGGTGGCCTGATGCTCACAGCAATAAGCTATGTCAGTGAAGCCAGGAGGAGACCTTCAGGACTCCAATGGGAGTCCTCCCTGGGGAGGAGCAATGAAGAAGGATTAATAGCTAAATTATCACCAATCACAAATTAAGATGGAAATTAGAAACAAAAAGTTAGTCACAGCTGGTGACTGGCAACAGAAATACATTCAGCAGCCTAAGAAGGTGCCCCTGGCATGGTCCAGCAACCTCCAAACAACAGGGATGCATCCCTTGGCTGCAGTGGGGAATAAGAGGAGCTGCACAGTGTACCAGTGTTTTCACCTGCATAGAAAGTAAGTCAAGAACTCTGGTTTAAAAGGGATCTTTGGAAGAAAAAAATAAAAGTAAATCTCTTTCTGCCTTGCTGAGATACAACAAATGACACCTGAGCTTTCCATATTTAACACAGAATGTGTCACACTGATGAGTCAGCCATCTGCATCAAGGTGTCCTACTTTGGTAGGTATGGTCTTTTCTTACTAAATGTTTTTCCTGATGTTTCCTTTGGCGCCAGCTTAATTGTCTTTGCTAAGGGATAAAACAGTGATTTTAATTAATAGCTATTTACTACACAATTATGCCCTTCAGAGATAAAATTAAAAAAACAACAAACAAACAAAAAACACAAAAAACCACCAAAAAACCCCAGAAACAAAACAACCCAGCCAATCAAAAAAATCCTTAAAAAAATCCCCCAAAACTAAAACTGGTCTTATTTTTCATAGTCTGTTATGGAGTAGCAAATGCAGGTCTTCTGTTCCTGCAGAACAAATGTATGAGCAGAAGACAATATTTTACTGGCCTCAACGGTCAAAATGCACCTGCGGCTGAAATTCAGTAAGGTGATCTCCCACTGGTTAGAGCAGGAGAGCAGAACCAGGACTGTGCCAAAGGAAAGAGACCACTCCCTATCCTGGAAGCATCATCCCACTCTGAAACACTGCTCTGTAAAAAACAGAACAAAACACTAAAGAAAACAAAACAAAAAACACACCACAAAACAAACCAACCAACCAAAAAACAAAAACTGAAACACAAATTTAGGACTTTCTCTCCTCTTTAAATTAAGTGAGTTCTGTTTTCCTAGCTGCAAAGTCCACCTGGAACTGGAGAACCAACTTGGCACTTCACCATCAATCATAAACATCCTTCAGTCAAAACCAAAGCATTACTTACGTGACCTGGGACTGTAAATTGACGTCAGATATGAATGTCATATTTGAATATGTGTTTGTTAGTCTTTGTTGATACAAGGCTAATAAAAAGTGCCAAGTGTTTCCTACATCCTGTTTTAAGGCAGGAGCTATTTTTGATGCTTCACAAGGCCATGTTGCTCTCAGCAACAGAAATAAAGATTTCAGTAAATAACTTCTATGAAGGTGTGCTACAAGCTGACTGTAGCAGGGATGTAATTTTGCTGTTAACATCAGGAAATATGGCATGGAATATGGAGGAACAGAACTCTTTAAGGAAGAAGATACCATTGTTACCACTTTCCATTGGCAAGATCATATTGGCAAGATAATTCTGCACAGAAGTAACTCTGACATTTTAAAATACATAGATAGATAAAACTATTTCAAAGTAGTCTTTGAAGTAGTAGACGGCTGACAAAAATAAAAATAAAACAAAACAAAAAACCCCCACAAGACTCCTAATTCTGCTTCATCTGCCAGTTTGCCTTCCATAGGAAGAGATCTTTCTTGATCTGGGCAGTTGGCCAGCTCAGTGTCCCATAAGTTACTCCAGCTAGGAATAAAGCATCTTTGATGCAGTTTGGTTTATTTGCAAAAATATAAGAAGCCCTGCTTCTTTGAGCACGGTGTAAATCCAACAGCTGGAGTCAGACAACTTCTTTGAACACAGCTCTTTCAGCCAGCCCCTGACCCAAGTGGCCTTCAGCAAAGCAACTCCTCTACCAGTTCCCCACAGGGCAATTCTCCACTTCATGCTCCTCACTGCTGTCAAAACACCTCTCAGAAATATGATTGAGCTGGCACACCAAAGTTGCCAACGAGTGGTGACAGCAGCTATTCCCTGCCCCAGTAAGAGACAGACTGTTTAGACTTCAGTAGCTCAGCAGTGAGGGTTTGGTGATGGCCACACCAAGATAACTCGCATATTAATGCAGCAAATGTACCTTCTCACAGCAGCCCCAGGAAGACATTCAGAAGACTTGGGAAATATGAAACAGTGGATGCCTGGGTGACACCTTCTGTCAGACCAATAGTTAAATGAATTGAACAAAAGCTAATATAGATGCATGAAATACCTTTTCAACACCTTTCAAACTCAGCCATACCTAAAGGGACTGAAATTCCCACCATAAAAGCTTTCAAAAAGCTCACACAGTCAAACAGATGCTGTTACAGCTATTTAAGTGTTTGTGGCAGGTTGACCTTGGCTGGATAACAGGTGACCACCAAGGCCACTTTGTCACTTGTCTCCTCAACAGGGCAGGGGCAGAAGATACAATGAAAGGCTCAGGGGTCGAGATAAGGACAAGGAGAGATCACTCACCAAGTACCACCATGTGTGAAACAGACCTGACGTGCAGCTAATAATTTGACTTATTGGCAATCAAATCAGAGTAGACTAATGAGAACTGAAGAAGAATGGATCTTAAAAACACCTTCTCCACACTTTTCCCTTTTTCGCAGGCTCAGCTTCACTCCTGATTTATCTATCTCTTCTCCCCGGGTGGACAGGAGAATAGGGAATGAGGGCTGCAGTCAGACATGTTGTCCCTGCTGCTCCTTCTTCTTCAGGGGCTGGACTCCTCACACTCTTTCCCTGCTGCAGTGTGGGGTCCCTCTCACAGGAGACAGTCCTCCATGACTTCTCCAATGTGAGTCCTTCCCATGGGCTGCAGTTCTTTGTGAACTGCTCTAGTGTGGGTCCTTTCCATGGCGTGCAGTCCCTCAGGAACAGGCTGCTCCATCGTGGGTCCTCCCCAGGGTCACAAAGTCCTGCCAGCAAACCTGCTCCCGTGTGGGCTCCTCTTTCCATGGGCCACAGGTCCTGCCAGGAGCCTGCTCCAGCAGGGGCTTCCCATGGGGTCACAGCCTCCTTCGGGCATCCACCTGCTCCAGAGTAGGGTCCTCAGGTGGATGTCAGTTCCCACACAGACCTCCATAGACTGCATGGGGACAGCCAGCCAGCGTTTCCTTTCCCCCACATGTCCATGGAGAGAGTTAATCCTCCTTTCCTCACTGGAAAGAGTTCAGGTGTATTAAAGAATTCCTTTTCAGTCCTATGATTAAATGTACCTTTTTCAACTCTAGTTTGATACACTCACATACATTATTTGACTAATTGAATGTAACTTTCCAAAAGAAATTTCTTGGCAGGGAACAGACATCTACAATGGACCTCTGGCAAATGCAAAGACATCAGTCAACTTTTCCCCCTGTGTTGCAGGTGGGGTGATATTTGCCTTGTAAGGCTGGTGCTGGAAGGCAGGAAGTTGTATATTAATAACTGAGAGGGAAAACATTCAATGAGGGGAAGGATTTCTATCAGCCTAGACAGAATACTAATGTCAGCAGCCAGCATAAGCAGAGCTATTATTACTTTAATAAGACCCAAAGACTATAAAAAACATTTATGTCCGCTCATTTCCTGCTGCCTAAGTCTGGATCTCTGGTAATTGTGTTTCAGCTGTTTCTAGCATTCATTATTACCTTCAGAACTCCAGAATTCTTGCAGCCTTTACTTAATACCAAGCCACTGAGTAATGGGTTAACTATTACTGTATTTCATTTCAGTAACTTGCCCTTTTTATCATCATCTCTGCCAGATAGCTATTGTACTGCAATTTGAATAATAAAAAGGGCCACTACCTTCAGAGTGACACTAGGTAGATAAATTTCCATGGAAAATTAGGGAGAGTAGTATATCCTACACCTGAGAGAGGTAATGGGTGGCCCATGGACAAAGCAGATCACCTGCAATAAATCTAAATAAAAAGTAAGTAAGTAAAATATCCTAAAGGAGCATGGGGGAGTAACCAATCAGCTTACCTATGTGTGGCTGGGGCTTAGAAGAGAAAAGCAGGAATGCACCAGGAATCCACAATCACTTTCCAAGCGATGGTTGTTTTCAGATTACAAGTCAGAACATGATTTTTTCTTTCCAACAGCTGCCCTCAATCACTGCTTACTCACAGCCCAGGCAGGATGATGGTATTTAAAACCTCTGCCAGCCAAACCAAAGCACAGCCTGAGGAACTACAGGCCTGAAGAGCACCAAAGTCTGTTGGATGGTAACAGATTGAATTCACTGGGTTTGCTTACCTTACTTACCCTCCTACTGCAGTAACAGATCAGATTCAACATACTTTAAATCATCCTACAAGGCTTCTACAGGCAACCTCAAAATGCTTGCGTTGTGGTTTTTTTCTTACATTTTTTTCCCCTCAGAAGTGTTAAATATCTGGAGTTGGCTGTGCATGTTACTTAGAACATTTCAGATGGCCACGCTTCAGTTGTGGTTCCCAGGATTTATCTCTCTTTCAACAACGTGGCAGATGGAGAGTGATTTCCTGCTCCTGTGGTTCCACCTCTCACCTCCTCTGCCCTGACTGGGTGCTGCCAGTCGAGAGGGGCATCCTCACACCATCCGCTTCCCTTGTTTCCCCCTGTACCCTCATGGGGTGATTTGGACCAAAAAGCTGAGCTGATAGAAAGCTAATCCACAAAGACAAAATACCTCTTTCTATAAAAATAACTGGCAGCTCCCTGAAGCAAAACAGCAGAGGTGGGAGGGCACTGCATAGCAGGACCCCCTTTAGCACCTCTCTGCTTTTGCCCCACATCGGGTGTGACCCAAATCTGCTGGGAGTTCAGACCATCATTCTGTGGTCACTTGTGACTCTCCATGGCAGGAACCCATCACAGCAAAGTACTGAAACTGCAGGAGATACACTGCATTAGAAAACACATTTTAGGATTATCACCCTGCTTCTTCTTTGTGCAGGTTTTATTTGGGAAAAAAATGGGATTTTATTTACTCCAGATTGTTATTATTGTTGTTGCTGTTATTATTAAATAACTTCCAGAGCTGCCATGCTCCGTATCGACAGGGACCTTGTACTTTGAGAATACTGGTTAAGTCATCTATACTACTCCTTCTCTGGCTTTCAGGTATTCCCACAACACCCTTCAACAGGAAAAACTAAGTATAGCTGGCAAGCATAAAACCAGTCTTTTCCAAAGTTGAATGAACACCCACTAGATAAACAAGAGATATTTTTTAAGAGAAAACCCACAGTAGAAGGAGTGGGATGGGAAACTCAAAAATGCAAGAAATGGCTTGTAGGCAACAAACTGGGTTCATGGTGAGGAGCATGCTGTTTTGATTTATGAATTGGGGCCACAGTGAAAGTTGAAATATCTTCTTGCATCATCACCAAAACATGAAGCAATGAGCACTTACACCCTCTGCATAAAATTAGCTTCTCTGTCATCACATTAATGTATAAACATACTTGGAAAAAAAGGCCTTTAAATCACAAAAGGAAATGAGTTCCACTGACTGCAAAGTGAGCCCATGAAGACCTGACATTTAAAAGCTCACTAGTATTTGTAATATACTTGAAAATTTACACTCTTTACTGGCAAAAGTCTACATCAATTCCAGCAGCAGTAGCTGTTCTTAATTGGAAATTTCCTTCAGAGGGGAATAAAAATAACAGGATTTTAAGGGACATTTCAGAACTCATAGAAACCTCAGTTGTTTCCAGGAAACTCAACAGTTCTACAGCCTGAATTTTGGCTTCTACGGTATAAGGAAAAATTTGTTTCGAAACACAAAACCAGACAATACACAAGATTTTAAAAAAAATTGCATTGAGAAAAATGGGATACCTGATCTTACTGTAAATGAGCAAATTTTTCTATTTGAGAGAAGCATTGCTTTTAGCCTGAGAAATGCAGATTTTAACCATGCCTGAGCTGCAGGCACAGGGGGTTTCATTCCATTCTCCCACCCAGATTTCCTTAGTAACCACACAGAGCAGCTCATCAATGTCCTCTTCACCCATCTGCTTTGAAAACCAGTGGGTAATTTTGATAGTATTTGACAAAGAGTTATTTCCAAAGTTACTAGATTCCAGCAGTTAGTCTGAAGGCTACATGGCCTGGCCAGGCCAAGTCACGTATATTTACTTGGTCCCCCGAGAACTGAGACACTGAGTTTTTCCTGTGCAGCAGGTCAGCAGCTGGTACAGCACATGACTCAGGAACAGAGAGGAGATGGATGGAGACTGAAGATGCCATGGCAGGAACAAGGGCAGGAAACACCAGAAGAAAGGACAAAGTTGAGGGAACTGTGGTATGGCCGGGCCAGGCTGTGGAAAATTAGACTTCACAGTTCTGCTCTTCACAAAATAAATTTACAAATGCATTTCCTAGGTATGTGTTGTCCTCCTGTTTAAGCATCCAGGCATAACATTCAGGGAAGTACCTACTTAGCCTTACTGGATTGCTGGAACAATAAACAGAAACCAGATGCTTGCTGGAAGCAGAGTAACTTGCTGCAATTAAGTGGCATTGTTTGCTGTTCCACAGGGCTTACACATGAGCACAAGGCTCCACAGCAGCCCAGAACATGGCAACACTGGGCATCCCTTGCCCATACAAACACTTTTCAAGATATTAGCAGTCCTCTATTAACCTTTTCCCAGACTCCGTAGCAAGTTTAAATGTGTGACTCAACTCAGACTTACCTCCAAAGCAGAGGGAGTCCTCTGGGACTCAGAAATGTGTGTAGCCTCCACTATATTCTTCTAAGACAGCCTAAACAACCTTATTTCTACTCCATCTTCAACATTGTGGTGCTCTCCCCATACCATGGTTTCTCCACCTCAAATATCAGCTCTCCTTACCTTCTGTGTCCACTCTTTTCCAAGGTTACTCTACTATCCCACCAAATTCCGCCATCCTGCAAATGCTGACAAAAAGCATTAACTTTACTATAACCATGAAACAGGTTGTGAGACCACAAGAAGGGGTTTGCCCCTTTCACTCCCCATCTCGCCCAATTCACTGTGGCACATATGGTTCAGGATACAGAATGCTCTTTTTAGACTCAGTTCACTATTCCCATCTCCTTCCTGTCCCAGAAAATGAAGCCCATCCCACTTAATTTTTAAAGAGTTTAGAAATGCAAAACCTAGTTCTTTTCAAGGGAGTACCAAGCTGTAAATACTGCATATGAGGTCTCTGCCTAAAGATTAGAATGAAGGTCACCTCTGGTGTGACAAAACTAATCAATTTTAAGAAATCCTCGGCAGAAAGTATTCTGCTACCTCCTGAAGAAGTTCTGCTACCATGCTTTGAGCAGAAATGGAAAAACCTTTAGCTGGAGCAAGAGATCAGGACGCCAAGCTGGGTGTGAGCACCTTTGTAAAACACGTGTTTGCATTCCAATCTGCTGCATAGCAGCAGCTGAACATTTTCAATAGTTAATACAGTCTTAAATCAAAGCCAAGTGGTCAAAGTACACTCGCTGAGCTTCAGAAGGTGTGGGTGAGGCAGAGGCACACCTTGTGTTACAAGGTGACCTG
This sequence comes from Grallaria varia, assembly GCA_013396735.1. NCBI lineage: Eukaryota > Metazoa > Chordata > Aves > Passeriformes > Formicariidae > Grallaria > Grallaria varia. The sequence goes on along the minus strand of VWZG01013359.1, from coordinate 20,289 downwards.
CAGCAGCTGCACATGCTCTTGCTGCACAGGACTTCAAGAGCAAGCCTGGCACAGCCTTGGAACACTCTTTAGGAAATATGCCAAGTGAGACAATTTTTGAAGATGTGACTGGCACTAGTGCTGGCTTTGAACAGGGGCCAGCAATTCGTAGTATCTTGAAAAAGTGGAATTTGTTTGGTTTGTACACCACAGCTTACTGTCACCACCTCTCAGTCGCTGCTCAGACACACTCTTGGTTTGAGAAACACCCCACTGTGGCGATATCAAGAAGTTGCTTAGTTTAACAGTGCAAGAACAACATTCACTCTGCGTATAGGGGAATTGCACTGCTAAGACAAAAACAAACATTGTTTAATAATCCCTTAAATACAGACATTCAGCAGATAGCTTCTAGATCACCTTGGTAACTTCCCACAGCCATCCTGCTTCACTGCACTGAACTTTCCTCTCTCCTGTGCCGACAGCACCTCTCCAGTAAGTACAGCCAGGACAAAACTGCACAGCTTCCTCCCCATAACAGGCTGGATTATAACCAGAAAAGCCTTGTCACTGCAGATTGTAGAGCTAACTGTGATTTAATGCATCATTTGCAAAATAGGATTTTAAACATATATTCTCATTTCAGGACAAATATTTCAAAGTATATTTTATTGACACTCTTCAAAGAGCCTGTTGGAAATAACAAGAAAGTAAAAACCTGCAAAGCTTCTAGCTTGCTTTCAGTGTTAAAACTTGGAGGTAAGCCTGGAAGTAAAAATATGAAGTACATTTCCAATCCCTCAGTGCAGAAAAATGGTAACAATGGTATTTACTCTACATTAGAAGTGTTCCCATGGTCAATGGCAGATATATGCTTCTCTTCTACATATACTTCTGATAATTTATGTACAAATAAATGTCCAACATCTGTTCTTTAATATAAATATGTAATCTTCATGACTGAAATATTACAACAGTTTGATCAAAAGTATAGAAAAATCATTTTAATATTTTTTTCTTCATGGCAGTTTAAAAAAAACCACCCTTGGACCCAAATGACCTTAGAATGACAAGTATTTCTTCACCATAATAAAACACTGCTCATTCAACATGCAAAGTATTATTGCATACATGAGTCACACAAATTACAACAATTAAGTCTGAAGGAAATGTGCTGTACAGCCCCTTCTACCAAGTGCTAGCTGCAAAATAATACATATCACAGAAGAAAGCATAAGAACTAGTGTATTTTTAAATAAAACACTACAAACTCAAGTATTGTCCTCGCACTAAGACTTAAGGCAATCAAAGAATTGGGAAGCTTCACTCTGGCATAGTTGCATCAAGCTCTCCCTTCTTCCCCATTAATACATTTACTTCAACATAAGAAAAGTTATTTTTAAAGGACTGGTGATGAATTGTTGCTATACATTAATACAACTCAGTGTGAAGTGATAAGTCAGTAACAAAGTTTAATATCCCCAGTTTCACTGAGCTGATGAATTTTAAGCAACAGTTTATCCACCAACTAAGTTTTCCAGCATGGATTTATAAACTGCTGTGAGAATAGAGAAAATATTCATTGTCTAACCTCTAAGTGTAACTGATTTTATGACCTGAATCTTTTCTTGGGGTATTCTAGAATTTAAGGATTCAAAATAGATTTGACAGTTGAATAATATTCAGCTTTACAAAGGACAATTATTTGCAGTAAAAATACTTTATATAAACATACACACAGTAGATCCAAGTCAACAAGCACTTCTTTATGGCTTTTTTCACTGAGGTACGTTATAACATCCAGCAACAGGATGCAAATGTTCTATGGTATAAACGCCACATTCATAAGCTGTACCACCAACCCATGACAAGTGGCAACAGACTGCAAATCCTGCTTCACTGCAGGATTACAGGAAAAGAGTCTTCCCTGCTGTGTGGAGGGTCTCAGTGCAAGCTACAGAAAGCCTTAAAGGCAACTGGCATCAATGGGGAAAAGTCAAAATTACAGTTTCACTCTACTGAAAGGAGAAAAACCACTCACGGCAAATTAGAATCTCAGTCAGGCCATTTCTTAACATTAACAGCAAACTTAATAGTTCAAGGCAGCAAGGGCATGTAGCACAGCAGCACTAAGACTTGAAATGTGTCATTAAGCTCTTGCATCTCACCCTAAGCTGGGGGCATGCACAGGCTCAGAGCAGCCAACCTGCGACCATGATACCACACAGACAAACACGGTGAGGGGGAAAGCACATGACTTCTGCTGATGCAACAGGAGACAGAAAACCCCTGGTGAGCACAGGTTGATTCCTCAGCTGTCAAAAACTGTTTTGTGAATGCACAGTTAGTTGCACCTTTTGCTGTTTATTTTATGTGGGGGTAAACTGCAGATACATTAAGTTCCTAGTCATCATACTTCCACTTCTAGTACTCTTAGCATAAGGGGAAGAGGTGCTATGTTAACAAAGTATGATTGTTGCTGTATACATTTAGTATTCCATCCTTACAGCAGAAAGTATTTTTGTTGTTTTTCTTTTTTAAAGAGAGTGGCCATATGGTTATTCCAGCCAAGACTCCTGTTTTCATTACACCTATGCTAAAAATATGTTTCCAGAATAAATATTGTTAGAGTGAAATGGAAGTTCAAAACATGCTCAATTAATTATGGCAAGTAGTTCTTTCCAATCAAGGTTTTTTGACCACACAAACCCACTAACCAGGTTGCAGATGCTCAAGTTCATTATATGAAGATACAGCACAACACTTAAACTCAGAGCTTGGACACATACAATCCATACTGTAATCTATTTACACATTATGACATATCCCCACTCAGATCAACAAATTCGTCATCCCTCTTGACCAAGTCATCTTCATCTTCCAAATCTTTCCAAGTGCTGGTGGGTAAAGCTGGTTTCACAGACTGTCTCTGAAGTAAAGCAAATGGAAACAAGGATGACAAACGGGCAGAATTTCTTGGTGTGCTAATAGAATGTACATCTCCAGAAACAGCTTGACTGTGTTCTTCATCCATTTTCACCTGCAAGCTTTGCACTTCCTCCATCAAGTCCAAGATCTTGGCGGTTATAGCTATTGTCCCACCACCATGAAGCTGGGCTTCGGGAATCCATCGCAGATACCGCTGTGCCCAGACTTTGATTTCAGGGCCATCGATGCGAGGTAACAAAAGACCATGATAGTCGACAGGTTTGCTATGCCAGCTCTCGTAGAACTCCCTGAAGCTATTAGGAGGCTCATCTGATGAATTTATGAATTTGCCAATTCTTTTACCCAGAATGTTTTTAATTAAATGATCTGTTTCCTCCCTGAAAAATCCTCTTTTTGTGGAAGGCTTTGGCTGCGTCAATGGCAAAGAAAGTTGCCGTTGATGCTTTAAGAGGAAACAAAAGAGAAATACTGAGATAAATATCGATGGGACTTCAGACAGCTTTAAGAAGAAGAAAAGCTTCTATTCAACAATTACTTGCAAGCAATAAAGTCACTTGAACTGTATGGCAAAGCAGTGGCTGTGTTTAAACTGTTATTTTTCAATGGCTAATACATCAAATACCTCACAGAGCATACTTAGTATTGCCAGATACCTTCCTTGCAGTAAGTATAGCAATGAAGTAACACTGATAAAGCAATTTCCTCTGGAAAAGCCAAATCCTTTCAAGTATTACAAACTCCCATGTTTAGTTTAAGCTAGTCACAAATCAAAGCAAATCAAAGAGCACTTGATTTATAAGTGACTTCTTATTGCATCTGACTGCATAAGAGATTAATGTTGTAGATGATACTGGCAGAGTCTCACTCCAGAATGTTTTGTACAGAACAGAATTTAACCAACGAGGAAATTTCAACTGAAAAAGGCTACTCCAAACGTTTTTTCCCCTGCATTTGTGCTACTCTCCAGTAATGAGGTGGTCTACCCATAACCCACCACACCCCAGACAGTTTTTTGCTGTCATTGGTCCCTCTCCCTCTCTTGAGTGCACACACACACTCCTGTTACACTCAGACAAAACTAGGGAGGCAATTATAAACCTGCTGTGTATTTCAGTTAGGAACAACAAAGTAAGTTCCCTTCAGACATGCCAGTGCAACTCAGCTGAATGATAAGTATCATGACTTACTACTATACGTTCATGAAAGTATGAAGAAAAACCCCTTAACTTCATGGCTATGAATAGTTACTGAAAGTGACCTACAACTGAGGTGGATTCAAATTAGGTTCTTAAGATCCAGGTGAGTGTGAGGTGTGTATGTATTTTATCAATTAAAAAATACCCACTTTGGTACCAATACTTCCACTGTGAGCACATTTGAAAGAACAGATGTGCAGAATATTTCTCTCATTAAAAAAAATAAAAAAAGTTAAGTAGCACATATCTTACCTTGAATCGTGCAGTTTTCCGTTGACTTTTATCTGGTTTTGGTTTCTCTGCATAAAAAGGGTTGTTCAGAAAAGCCTGTGCCTTGGGGTCAAACTGCACAGACCAGTCCCACACAGTAAGAAATCTGAAAGGACCACTTTGTGTCTTGAGGCTTTCACCACTCTGCCAAAAAACACAGGTCACAATTAATACTGTTAGAAAGGAATTCCAACCAAGTCAAGGTGAAATTAAGGAACTGGCTTTTCAGAGAAAACATTACAGAGTCACAACAACACTTGTGCTTTCTACGTGTTCAGTAACTGAATAACAGTGCAATTAGACTTTCACAGTTGAAAATAAGGTTAAATAATCTAAGAAAAAAAGTTTTGAGACTTGGACAAGAGACATTCTTCGAACACAGGCAGAATGTTAGGACACTGCAGTTACGCAGTTTAGATTTTGTGACCAACGATTTATTTACCAAAGAGAGTGATCCCTACTTTATTTTTTTTAAAACTCTGTGCAGCCTTGCAGAGGACGCTCCCATTGCTTCCAGCTTCTTAGGCTGGAGAAAAGCACAAACCAAACATAAATCAACATTCAGCAATTGTTGACTGTGGAATACAACAAAATGTACTATACAAGAATGTCATAGATATCTTATTCTGCAGGACAGCCAGATATTCCTCTTAGGTTAAAGAGTGCCATTTTCATTGAAAAGCAAAAAATATGAAACTACAGTCACGTGTGAGAATTAATATACCCCTTCGGTCAACATAAACTCTTAAGTCCTGAACTTTCCTCCTTACAGCCAAAGTTACACTCGTTCACCCTTCAATACACTTCAATAAGTATGGAAAGAGGTGCTGATAGGAAATGAGCTTTGAGTTTTCCTTGTTTGTTGGTCAAACTTGTTCTCCAACACCCTGCACCCACAAAATAAGAAACCCTTACCGCACTGGTGTCTCTTTGATGCTGAGAGTTGAAGAAGAAAGTGCTAAAAACAGGCACATAGAGGCTGTCTGACAAGACAGTTAAGTAAGTTTCTGTGAACTCAAATGCTGGAGGATACTGTTGTACCAACTGCCAAACACAATTTAGCAGGAGCAGAAAAATAGGAGCCTAAGTAAAGAAAATATTGCATCAGTTTCAGGGAAAAAAAATTGTTCCACCATGCAGACTATTTATTTTACAGTATTTAGTGTCCCCAAATGTCTGAAGGCAAGAATCCGGGTTAATTATAAAATTGCTGCACATACATTTGTCTGAACTCTGAAGAAGTATCATCTGAGCTACTCCTGGCCGACTGTTGACAGAAGGGATGAACAGTTTCTACCCTGAATCTGAAAGATGCCACTATGCAGCCTATTAAAGCTGGCAAAGCAAAACTAGCTTATAGCAATTCTTGATCAGAACTAGAAAGTTTACACTTATTATTTCCATTCTGTATGGCAATCCGACCTAATCCCAAGAAATAAACAACATGGAGAGGTGAGACTGCAACATTTAGCAAGACAGCATAAAGTTGATCTCTAAATGTAACAAGAATAGGCAATTCACTTGAGTTATTTCTACACAAAATACTACCATTTAACACAGTTTTCAAGGATAGAAAATAAATTACTTCCAATAGACTTCAAAACTAAAAAGAACAAGTGTACAATTTCCCACTCAGTTATAAAGACTTTGCTGATCTCTTAACAGCCAAAATAGTAAAACTGTACAAACATCAACCCACATAACAAAACACAAGAGATGCTCAGAGTAACAGGAACTTCAGGACTAACAACTAAACCCTCCTTATGCTGAGAAAACTTGTAAATACTAAGTAAGGAAAGTGATTAAAAAAAAAAATCATACCTCCTCTTTTTCACTTTTGCGTAAATGGTTACAGCGTTCCAAAAAGCCATGTCCTCCAACTACCCACTCCTTCTGAATTAGGCTCTGAAACCCTGACTTTGTTCTGCTGTATGAATCCATCATCACTTGAACCAGACTAGAGATTACACAGCAGAGATCAGTGGCACTCTCTTCTACAGAAGAGAACAGAAACCACATTGTTACTAAGCCATTCCAAAACCTTGTGTAAGAAACCAAAGCATCGCAATCTTCACATAAATACAATTCTATTTCAAGATCAGAGAAACAGAATTTTTCCAAGTGTTACACCATCCGAGAGATGTTAATCCATGTTTCCAGTACTGTTGGGAAAAATGGAAGGTTACTTACACATTTATACTAGGGTATACTTTGACAATAAAACCTGCAAACCCCAAGCCTTTACTATTATAACTTGTATGCCTGCACCCTCCAGTCTCACACAACACACACCAGTCCAGCTATCCCTCCTTACCCTTCATATCCCCCAAGCATCTTTTCACGAGGTGTGCCTTCTCGTGCAACATACATCCTTCACCTTTCAGCCTCCCAAAAACACCTTCTTTTCTATGCTAGGTTTCTCAAATGGCAACATGTGGAAAAAACCAAACTAAGTTACCAATCCAAGAGTAACTTAATGGTTAACATTAGGCTTGGCTTTCCATATGATTACTTTACTCAATCTAGGAAAAACAAACTGCTCAACATGTGTGCATTAAGCATATTCTTTATTTTTAATAGTGAGACTAAATAGTATTCAGTGTGTTTCTAGAACATAAGTACATTTAAGAAGCTTTCATGTTACTGGTACTTTGTGTAGATATGGTCCCCCACCCCCTGAGGTACAGCAAAGAGTCTAGAAGATGTTTAACAAAATAAATTAGGAAGCAGGAATGCTACCTCTTTATGCATAGCTCTCCTGCCAATTTCTCAGCTCCTCTCATGCACATCATATTTCTCTTAGCCTGGAACTATGCTTAACAAGTTTTTTTAACTACAGGAAGCATTTCCAGGAGCATGAGAGCTTTAGGTATCTGGTACTTGAACACTCTATGACTTTCACCAAGTTGCTGCCATAATTGTAAACTTACAGCTCAAGTAACTGAAATTAATAAAAAAAAAATTAAAAAAAAATAAATACATGGGACAATCTCATTAAATTCTTACCTATAAGGAGAACATTTGTATGCTGTCTTTCCAGACACTCAGCAACTTCTATTGCTTTCTTCAAGACTCTCCTGTTGTGGTACAAAAGAGTTCAGTGAAAATTTTATGGCATTTTTACAGTTAAGTGTCTTACATTAATTTCCACTAGACAGGGTTAGAATGCCATATTTGAAACTTGTCTAGTCCTTTAAAACACAAAACCCATGCTCAGCTTATGTAAATGAAGAACTGTCTAGCTTCAAGAGCATCTTATTTGATCATGCATTTCCAGTTGTTATACACAATACTTTACTCTGTATCAACAGCAGCCATTGCACACTAAATTATTACAATTGCCAAGAGCCAGATCTTTATCCTGGAAAGAGTCAACATCACTACATTTAAGTTCTAATGTACTACATGTCTTCCATAATCTGGTTTTAAGAGGAAGAGGGAAGGATGAGCAATGAGATCTTGTAAACACACAGACAAAATTTACTCAGAAATTATTGTTACACAAGGAAAACTGAGTGGAATTAAAGGTCACAAAAACAGATGTAACACTGTCAGTTTCTAGATCCAAATCCTCATAAAGTTCGTTATATTTAGAAAAAGTCTGCGCACAAATTAGAATTCTTGCAACTGCTTATGTCACTAATAGAAGCTGATAGTTTATTTCCTAAGTGTGGAGCTGTCAGATTCTTTGTTCTTGCATCTAGAACAGCTGAGCAGGCATTCCTATAAACTGCAAGAGCCAAGAACAGGCTGATCCAGGAAGCAACTGGATCCAAGTATGGAAATGACCAGTCTCAAAACAATCTACGGACAGGAACTTAGGCTGGCTTACACTTTAAACTTGTGGTCTTGGTTGTGTCAATGAGTTGCTCAACATATGGTCTTCACTAGAACCTCTTATTAAACACACATTTAAATTCTGGATTAATGAATTAATAATTATTGATATTTACTTATTAACACTGGAAGATACTGGAGCTGACTACAAAAGCACTTCACGGTAAGAAGTTGGGCACAGAATAAACTGACAGACAAGAGAGTTAAGCACAAAGCAACACTGAAAACAAATAAAACTCCTCAACATTCCACTATAGCAAGCCGTAAGTTAGCCAACGCCATTCCAACACTTACTCACTGTGAACTGCTGAGAGAAGAAAAAAGAACTTGAGGAACAATCAGGACAGGAAGGGGACAAAACTGAGAACAACTGTCATTTTATAAATCTTTGGTGGGCTAACATCTTGAACACTGCAGTTCATCCCGTCCTAAAGGATATTGTAGAAGTAGAGAGTACAGAGAAGAATGGCAAGGCTAGTCAGAGACATGGAACAGATTTCATGCAAGAAACAAGCAGGATTATTGAGTTTGGAAAGAAGGTGACAGTGCAGGAGGGAAATTATTGGATCTGTATTTCTAATAGATGTGCTGGAAGAGCTGTAATTTGAATGATCTGCTGCTTCTCACATCCTTTAATGTGGGAGGCTTAACACAAACCTGCATTGTAAAAACACTGTCTCGAGTTGCAGAAGATATATAAATGGGACTAAGTCTGTCTTGATTTTTTTTCCTACTGGCAGTGAAGAATGTTGATACATTTCAAGAAACCAGATAGAAAACTCACTACAAATGCATCTACCAAAAATTTGAAAAACACAGAAAGCTGAAGATACAGCAAACCTGATTATCTCTAGCCAGTTTGTGCTCTCCAGTAATGAAAACCATTTCACATCAGTTGCCCAGAAGTCTGTACTGTTATCTGCAAGAAAAAGACCAAAACAAAAAATTGGTTTTTTCACATATATGCAGTGCTAATTAACAGCCATCCATTATATGAACCAATACAAAAGAAGCAATACCAAGGACTCAGGAAATCCCAATCACTGTAAAGCTGACACCTTGTAATTATGTGAGGAAGTGAAGGAGTCCTACAAGCACCAGTAAAGTTTTATAGCACCATAGGCTTTTAGAAAAAGTATTTTGAAGGTTCACAGCAATCAAACCAGGTAAATACAAATCTGTTGACAAAATATGATGAGGAAAAGAAAATAAGTTCACTCAGAGATGATGATCTATATAAAGCTTAACATAAGGAGGCTGATTTTGAAAATCATTACCATCAAAGCCAGAAACATCAATGAGTTTTAGAAGTAGGTTACACAAATGTACGGAATGTAGGACTACCTGGAGAAAGATTTAAACAGTTTTCACAGCAACTGAAGAGGCATTAAATACATAAAAAGGCAGCAGCTAACAAACTGGAAGGTCAAGTACAATACCACAAAGTCACTAAACTTTCATGAATTTCACTAGGATTTCTGTAGCTTTTTTAAATGCGATCTAAGTCTCCATTGCTTTTTCTATCAAAGCCAGTAAGCAGAAATTGGAAACCTCTCACAAGCTGATACAGTCAATTAAAACCAGAATAGATTACCTTTCCTGCACGAGCCAAACCCTGAAGCACAAGGTCTGGCAGTTCTGCTACTGAGAAACCACTGATAAACACCACACTTCCCTTCTTCCCCACCCTTCCCAAGACAGGTTCAGTTCCACACATTTCTGTGCAATTGAGACCTCCTAAAGTCTCTCCATATATTTCCAGTATTTAATTCCAGCACAATATATACTTCTGTCTGTTCTGAATCTTTCAACTGTGATCCTCAAGTACACAGGCTGTATCTTTCTTGTTCCTGTAGCTGTTCTGCCTTCATGACACCACCCCTCATCCTGTTTACTATAACTAAAAAAAATTTAAATAAAAAAATATAAATAAAAAAATCTTCCTTTCCCCAATTGCTTTCACCCTGACCAGAGAAACCAGTTCTCCACAAAAGGATGGGAATGCATCATCAAAGCTCCCTGTTCACATTGATTAGTTTTCACCAGTCTCACCACCAGTAAAGAATTTCTTCCTAATGCCTTGTCTAAACCTTCCCATTCCCCTTTGTCCTGTCACTACATGCCCTTATCCAATGTCCCTACCCAGTCTTCCTGTAGCCCCTTTAGGTCCTGAAAAGTGCCATAAGGTCTCCCTGGAGCCTTCTCCTCTCCGACTCTCTCAGCCTGCACTCATAAGAGAGATGTTCTAGCCCCCTGTGCACCTTCATGGTCCTGCTCTGGACTTGCTCCCACAGGTCCATGTCCTTCCTGTGCAGGGGATCCCAGAGCTGGATGCAGCACTGCTGGTGGGGTGTCACCAGAGCAGAGCAGAGGGGCAGAATCCTCTCCCTCACCTGCTGCCCGCCCTGCTTTGGATACAGCCCAGGACATGATTGGCTTTTGGGGCTGCCAGGTCAAGTTACCTAAATCAAACTAACTAGGCATGTACAGGACAAAAATTAGTTCACGTGTCCAGACTTTCAAAGAAAGCAAAAAGGTAATAAATTCTGTAAGATCTTAGTACTTCTGCAGATGTTTTTCTCGGACTGTCAGTGCATAGTGCTATATTCAGAGAGGTACAGTCCACTAACAAACCTTTTTTTAAAAGCCACAAGACAAAACCACTTAGTGGATTGCAGTTTTAACACATTCTCTTTTGCAGCAACATAAGACAATGATACAGTTATGTCATTGAAATATGCAGTATTTCCTGAGAGATGTTAAAAGACTTAAATTCAAGCTTTGGCCTTTTTGCTATAGGAAGAGAGAGGAAAAGGAGGGTGAGTTACCAGAAACTATATTAATAGGTAGGTATTTAATTTTAGCTCTTAAGATCCACTGTGGATTTGACAGTGTATTCTGGACAATATCCTCAGTGTGAAATTCTGGCAAATATCTCATATTGCAAGGTGGAGTAGAGCTTTTTTCATGTCAAGAAGTGAAGTCAAAGTACTGTCTCATGACAGCAGAATAGTTACAGAGTCTCAGAAAAGAGAAGTTTCAAAGTTTAGAGTATACTTTCACATGGCTCCAATTTCACTCCTTCCAAGTGGACAGAATTTAAGCACCTTTGTATGATCTGAGATGTGACTAATGTGCAACTAAACCTAGGGCAAAAATAAGTTTGCATTTAGACTCCACTCAATACAGCATAAGGGCTAAAAGGTTGACACTTCACATTCCATTTCAACAGACCACAGAAGACTGAAAAAAATCTCTCCCATGAACTTCACTCCAGCTAGGGTATTCCAACTAACAGACACTTTCCTTAAAAGTAATTGTCAGACACAGCTTAGCTAAGAACTACAAACATTCATTAATGGACTAGACATAGGCAGTCTTCAGTTACATATTTTAAAATCTTCTGTTAACCACCCTCAGAAGCAAGACACCCATTAAGAAAACTACTGCACTCATGAGACATGGCACAACTTTGTTATGCTTTTCTTTAAAATCTGACTTACCTATAAAAAACAGCTGTTTAAATCTTGTATATGCAGTCTGGATATCTTGCAGAGATGGAAGGCTGCTTGACAAGTCATCCATCTTCAGGAGTTCATATGGAGGTTTGCAAATTGTCTTATAGATTCTAAAGCAAATCATCAAGAGATTAAAGCCTTCTTCTTCACAAGTCAAATAATGCATCAACTATTATCACTGAAGACAAAGTTAACAGGCATGGTTTGGGAAAGAGCAGTAACACCGAAAGACAGACACCCTGGAAAGCTAGTACCCTCCATGCACTTTTCAGTGCTGTCTGGAAGCTTGCCTGCAAGCTTATAACATTTGATGCTTTTAACCATTACACCAATAAAATTACATTTGCGCCTATTTGTGCAGTTACAAATATTCCAAGCACTACTTGGTTTTTACTACTGCTTCTTTAGTATTGTCTTCACTAGACACAGCAAAATCATTTTACTAGCAGGCTACTAAAGGTGAATACAGAAAGAAGTGATGGATAGAAACACCCAAACCTCCCAACAGAAGCTTAAGATTTCTGTATCAGAACATAACTTCATTGGTAAAAGAGCTGCCAGGTCTGCTAATGACACACGTAAGTAAAAGAAAATTTGGACTCAAGACTATATGCCTCACACTTCCCTACATATCTGCTATTTTTTTCCCTTGAGGGAGAGGAAAAAATACCAGACCAGACGAAGCTTTGGTTTGGACCCAGAACATCCCCTTTCATTCAGGTTCCAGAGCTCAGATGAACATCAGCTTAAGTAAACGTATCTGCTGTCATGTTGGCCCTTTATTGTCAAGACCTGGGAAAAGTTGCTCTAGCTCATACTTCAGAAGTGAAGCCTTGTGGGCAATTTTCCAGGCAGGACAGAGTGCTTTGTTTCCTGTATGTTGTAGCACAGAAACCTGTTTTAAGTGAGAACTACAGGCATCCACATCAGAAACACAGGTTACTACACCTACCAGAAGGTGCATCAGAATAAAGAATTAAGGGAAAGCAAATTACTGGTCAAATACAATACTTCTTCCAAATAAAATAGTAAAGAAGTAAAAAAGTGCTGGAAGATGATGCTCTGAACAGCTTTTTTCAAAAATATAAGCTGCCCATTGTAAACATCTGCTTTGTGCTTGAGTTGAGACTCATGTTACAGTGGCACATTAACACACCCTCAGGACAATTTGTATATATATTTTTAGATACTCATGGTAAACACCACTACTGTACTGCAATGAAAAACAGCAACACTGCCCCAAGTTCAAATGACCCCAAGCAAATGATAAGTACCAGTCCATACCTTGTAACAGCTTACTGTTAGTTTTACTTATTTTCACATCATGAAATAGTGTTAAAGAGTTCTAAAGTTATATAATCTTCCCCCATTTTACACGAGTATTAAGAGAATCTGCAGGAAGAGTCAGAAGCCTTCTTTATTCAAGTGTAATTAATTTTATAAACAGGAGATGTTTTAAGAGCCCAGGCAAAGTGTTTTCTGTTAGTCCTGCATGATTAACAGGCCCTCCATCTGTGAAGAGCAAGGAGCTGATGCTCAATGTACAGACTGTGCACATGAGTCTGATCAAAAGCTGGCTACTAAGAGAAGTCTCTCCAGGACACCCAACAGGTTAAAAAAAGCCAAAACCAAAAAGCAACAAGTCATTACCATAACTCTCGGTCAGGCAGCTGTGCTCTTTCCCTTAAGTTAACTTTGCATTTTTCAAACTGCTGAACTAATTCAGATCACTCAGCTGAAAAAGCACTGTCTGCCTTCACATCCGAAAGCTGCAGTAGTGAACTGCAAAGCTGTCCCAGAGATTTTACATCACATTTAAGAACATGAACCTAGTTCTCAGAAGCTGGCAGAGTCTTAAAAACTCAGCTTGCAAATCCATGTTTAGAGATGGAGTCTAGATTTCTCCTACTTGCAAACAAAATTGAGCTCATCAGTTAATGATACTTTAACTGTACTTATCACCTACAGGCTTTGGTGTTGCTTGTCCTAATAACACACCACAGTTTGCAGAGGGATTCCTCAGACATGTAGAGGTATTCTCACAAAAAAACCTTCAGTGAAGTTCCAGTCCTGCACAACTGACCAATGCCACAAGGTCAAGGGCTTAAACACATTTTTACTACAGAAAAGCTACTTTCAGATCTAGAACTTGTTTCCTGATGTGTGAAAGCTTAAAAGATATATGGAAAAAGAGAAGCAAGGTCCATACCAAGGAAAGTGTTGTGGACAGAATAGCTATTACTGACCCATCCAAGAAGGCCTTTTGCATTTGTGAAGTGCTGTCATCCTGTTCTTTGGGAAATGCAGACATTTTGAGAAGAGCAGCACCGTTATGGCAAGACCAACACCAAATCTGCAGAAAGACATTTACCAGGCAAAAGTTTTAGTAAATTGTCCCATACAAGGTATTTTCTGAAGTGACTGAGTGATCACACAAGAAATTTCTCTATGCTGTGCTTCACTGCACACAACTTGCATACAATTTGATGTATTTAAGTGCTCCATCAATAGAAGCAAACTTCTACACCTGCACCAAAATTACATGCTTCAGTACATCATGTTGCCAGTTGCAAGTTTTAAGTTAGGCTTTGCACAGACACAATGAAAGAAAATGTCAGATCAAACCACTACTTTTTCAACTGCCCTCACAGGTGAAAAAAAGAACTGATCGAAAAGTCTGTGGCCAAATTATGTTGGAACATATGCCACAGCAAGGTAGCCCTTGAAAGTAACTTATATACATTATCCTTCAGTTTCTCCATGTAGTTAGTAGGTTTTTCTTACAGTCTAGCCTTAAGATAGCTCACAACAGATACACTAAAATGCATAAAGGGTTATCTAGGCATATGAAATACTAAACACTCCACAACTAAATCAGGTTGCTTAGTCACAGGTATTCCTTTAGCAAATCAGTCCTCAAAGCTTCTTACTTTCCTTTACACAATTTCTTCACTCACACCTACTGCTCGAGGCTCTAAAGCTGATTTTTAAACTTGTTTGGAAGTGAAGAGTAAGAATTGTTTTCAACAGGAGTATCACACAAGTCAAACTCGGAAGCTGAAGTTCTATCAATTCACAGTAGCCAAGAGGTGCACCTGAGAAGGATGAAGGAACCTTACAATCTTCAAGTGCGGAAAAAAATTACTATACTGTCCTTTCACTGCCTTCTCAAACCAATTTAATATAGTAAAGCTATCTTGACACTAGTTTCACAAGAATAATTTGGAAATAATTAAAAGAGTTCTACAAGGCCACTGAACAGTGGACAACAGAAGAGCTACAAATGTTGTCATCGATCCTGCTGGAACAGGTCCAGAGGAGAGACAAAGATGATCTCAGCCTGTCTTTACAGCAGAGGTCCTCTGATCATCAAAGAAAGAGAAGGCTCTTGGGAGACCTTATTGTGGCCTTCCATTACTTAAAGGGGGTTTATATGAAAGACAGGGACAGGTTTTTTAATAAGTCTTGCTGTAATAGGACAAGGCATAACTGCCTGAAACTAAGAAAGGACAGATTTAGAACTAGATAAAAAAAAAAACCAAAACATTTTTACAATGATGCTTGTGAAACACTGGATGGAACAGGATGCCCAGAAATATTCAAGGTCAGGTTGGACAGGGCTCTGTGCAATCGGGCCTAGGAAAAGATGTTTCTGTTCATTCCAGAGGGGAAGCGGACTAGATTATGTTTAAAGGTCCTTCTCAACCCAAACTATTCTGTGATTCTATGAATGCAAGATGGGATAAAAAACCAAAACTACTTCTGTTTTTTTGTAAGAGCCAGTATAAAGTGTCTCTGTCTCTGAACCAAACTACTTTGACCTTTGGGCAGGATAATACAGTACTATCTTCTCCATGGACCTATTAAGAGCATGAAATAAACACTGGTTTTGTTGGCAAATATCATGGATATGCAGCAACAAAGGTAAGACCTCACAAGTGAGATTACTTTGCTCCTTGTTTCCCTCTATTCTGTCTTACTGGTTCTGAAACTACAAGGTAGGAAGCCAACGCCAGCTTGCTACAGTGTGCAAGCCAGTATATTTAACTTTGTCTTCTGTAGGACTGGTAAACTAGTTTTTCAGTTGGGTTTCAGCCGACTTTGTAAAAATGCTGCATCACCACAGCCACACCAACTACCAGCACCCAAACCAGGTAACTGAAGGTATTCACCTACAGCTTTACATGCAGAGTCTTCACCTCTATATCCAAATAGCACTCCAAGTCCTACATCCTGCCCCAACAGTCAGCACAGTCAGTACAGTCTCATGACTGCCAGTCAGTACAGTCTCATGAAAACTGGCTGGTGGACAGGCAGGTCAGTAGTATTTGTAGGCTGTAGGACATTAGATATCTGATGTAAGAAAACAGGAACTATGAACAGTAAACACATATTTTGCTGTTATGTATATGTTTTGCTAAATTTTGCACAGTTTAGTGAAATACAAAATACTTTGAACACTTCTCCTTCCAACATCTGTTTCCCTTCTGTGGATGGCCAGGTATACATGTAAGCTGTTAAATCGAGTTCTGAAAATAGGCAGTAACATCTGAAATGCTAGTTGAAGTTTTGCCAACTCAGTAAGATTTCTTACCCTCAGCCATGCACATACTTACAGGAATGCCTCTGCCTTCATACTTCAAGATACTCTCTTCAGAAATGCATATGGGAACAACAAAATACAAAGGCAGCCTAAGATAACAAAGAAGAGTTTCTTGGTCTTAAAAAGTGAACAAACAACAATCGCCAAACTCCTTTTAATGACTGTTTTAGCCCACATGCTAATTATATATTCCTTCTTGCTGCTAAAATAATCTTTTCAACTAGATATTGTCCTCAACACTGTCCCTCTCTGTTTTCAGCTGAGTAAGGTATTTTTTTCAATCCTGAGCTCTTAATTGTTTTCACTGCAATATTCTCCTGCCTCTCCAAGGTTGCAATTAAGTCCTACATTTAACTCTAACCTCTAAGGCTGATTGTGAAGACCACCTTGGTTTTCTGATACTTTATTGTTTCAGAAGATAACCCTTCCAGTGTTAGCACTGTTTCCATGCCTTTTAAGCAGTTCACATCCTAAGTCAAGAATGTAATTTTATGTATCATGGATTTCCAGCATCAGCCAACACTATTTACATTCAAGGCCCATAGAAGCAAAAAAGGTAAATACTTATACTCGGTTTGGGTCTCTCAAGACAGACTTCTAGAATGAATAGTTAAGACTTCCTTGAAAGCTGGTATTCATTTCCAAGATCTGTGAAGCCTTCCAAGATTTGACTAAACAAAACAGTAGTAGTATACAAAGCCTTGTATACATTCTAAAGGGTTGTAAATAGATGCTACTGAGCTAAACTCACAGTTAACCTCAGTTAAACTCAGCTAACTTTCCCTTAAAGGTAACACAACTTAACTTCCTCCAGCACACTTTGCAGATATACGTAAAACCAGTTACTCTTCCCACACCCAGCCCCTCTCAGCTAAAACAATCTCCAGTGCATCTACCATGAAACTTTACCAGAGTAAAGGAACAGGACTGAGACAGCATCATCCTACCCAGTATGACAGAAGTCCCAGACCTATATATTTCTTATTCCATTTTGACATGGTATTCTCCACTCTCAGACCTGCCCAAAGCTTTACTGATGAAGGTCCTGAGTAGTCTGACCTAATGGTGAAGTTAACACTGCTTGAGCCAGGCCTAGTGTAAGATCACTCCCTAAAGTCACAAATCAAAGTATTCCATAAATAAAAATGAAAACCAGATCCTAAAAGAGGCCTTAAACAACTGTATAACCCTCAGCATCAGAAGTTGCACTGACTTTCAAAAACCCAAAGTTCCCTAATCATCAGGGCAAGCTTACTTTTCAGAGACTCTGTAGCCTTCATTGGTGGTCACTGTTCTGTATTTCACATTCCCTTTGGTCCGCTCCAGCTCATCACGCCAGTCCTCCAGTGTATCGAACATCACCGTTTGGTTTCTTCCATCTGTCAGGTACCAATAATGTTAACTTTGCAGACTATCAAGAACTCTAACACAAATCATTCCTAAATAAAGCAGTTAGTTGCCATTGAGGTAAGCAAGCAGAACTTCTCGTGTACAGAAAGCCTTGAGTCAAAGAGAAAACGCCTTTTGTACACCACATTGTTTCTGTCTGATCTTTAACAGCACATCTTCTGTCAAATACTGCTGTGACTAGTAACTTCAGGAATAGTTTCTCCTTCAGAAACTAATCAGTTCTTACAGAACTTCCACACACTTGAGGCTGTCCTCACATCCAGTCTGAAGTCCAGGATACTGTGCAGCAAATGCTATTTTACACTAATACATCTGACTGGTATCTAATAACATAGGTTTAAATGTAAAATTCACAATCACACCAAAAATCTTTCTACAAAAATACAGATACTGCACTTCATTTAACATTCATTCTTTAATCATGGATAGGAGTTTTGCATTGAATAGAACATCTTAGACCCTCACTAAGAGCAGAAAATTGATTACAGCAATTCAGTCTCAATAATTTCATCTGAGAACCATTCCTGTAATTCTTCAGCAACAGTTACAAGAGCAGTTTAATTTAGCCTCAAATCTTGTATAATAACCACATAACTTATGGAGCAGCATCAACTGTTTTAGGCACACATCACTGTTAAGCAACATCCTGCAGCAGTAATACCAAACAGAGCTAGAACTTCCAGAGAAGATACAATGGCAACTTGAAACTTTCCACTGTAGAAAGGTAAGGTTGATGATAAATTTACTGCTCAACCAGAACATTATTAATGAGCTCTTCGAGAAAAATTACAATTTGAAAAGCATCAGATCATACGAGGGATAAAAAACAATTTCTACAGTCTACTTAGTTAGTCCTGTAACAATTTCATAAAGAATGAGACCCAGCCACTTACTACTGAAAACAGTTATTGAAGTATGAAAGAACTTGGGCACAGCACTTCAGTGTTGCTGTGAAGACTAGGCTTCTCCCACATTTGCTCATCCTCTTCCTGGAAAAGCTTAGTCTTTCTGATGTTTGCAGCTAAAACTGAACATCACTTAAGAGGTGAAGCCTGCAGCAACAACCTGAGCCAGCAATGTGCCCTTGCAGCAAAGGCAGCCAATGTATATTTGGGCTGCATTAGGAAATCCATTGCCTACCAGGTGAATGACCATTGCCCTCAGCCTCCGTAACTGGAGGGCTGTGTCCAGTGCTGGGCTCCTGAGCACAAGACAGGCACAGGCTTCCTGCACCAAGCCCAGGGAAGGCCCACTGTCATCACTGAAGGGCTCAAAGCACCTGATACGAGGAGAGACTGAGAGCTGGGATCATCCAGGCTGCAGAAAAGTGGGCTCATCAGGGGCACAGAGAGGCATGAAATCCATCCAGTGTGGATAAACACCTGACTAGGAGTGGAAGCACGGGAGGAGAGCACAGAAGAAGGATCTAGACTCAGTGATGTGACAAAAAGCACAAAGCTGAATTATAGCAAATCCCTTTTAAACGTAACAGTAAAATTTTTCATTGTGAGGAGGGTCAAATAATGAAACAGACTGTCCAGAAAGGCTGTAGAGTCTCAGTAACTGCAGATATTTGAAACCAAACTGGACGTGACCCTGGTAAGCTGCTGTAGTTAACCCTACTCTGAAGGGGGGCAGATGGACAGGAACGTGATTAGATGAGCTCCAGAAGTTACTTCTGACCTCAGTGATTCTGAAATTCCTTGACATATTCTACTAACTGTGTGACTGATACCTTGCATACATCAAAAATCCCCTTCAGTGAAAGAAATGGGTCTTGGTGGAGCACTGAGGATGAGCTTCCTAATTCAAAACAGCATTACTGAAGTCTGAACTATGAAATGCTAGAAAGTGCACTGACAACTGTTTTATCTTGAATTTTGCAGCTTACTGTATTATTCAGCCCAGTTCGATCAAAAGGGAAGATTACGTAACAGATCAGCTTTATGAGGAAGTTTGATGTCTTCTGGAATCTTGCTATGCAAAGCTTTGCTTTTTATGCAGTTGCCTGGTAGAAACACATTGCTTACAAATGAGAGCAAAAAGGGAAATATGCTTTGATAAGATACCACTGCAAATGCAGTAATTTCAGAATGAAAAGTAAGAAGTTTCGTTCCCAGCAATACTACAGAAAAAACCACATTGATAAAAGAAGTATTTTCTAGATGAACCATGTGAAAAGCATTTGCACATATTGGTCACAGTAAGTTTTCAGTCCAGAGATGCTACTCTTGCTTGGAAAAATTCTGTGCAACTACCTGACGGACACCTACAGCAGACAATTCAGAGATTTTTAGCAACAAGTCTAACAATGTACAACAAGAGCAAAAGTAATCTTCTGAGGCTATCTGCCAGCAGGACAGCATCATAAACCAAGCACGCACTCAAATACTAAACATCCCAGACTGCTTAAGGAACTAACTCTGCTACCAACAGATCAAAAATAGATAAACGTTTACCTGTGTTGTTTGGGGCAGCTGATGCATAAGAGAACAGAAACAAACGTTTAAGCAGCTTAGGAGTCTGG
>VWZG01013358.1:0-24217 GCA_013396735.1 Grallaria varia | reverse complement strand
GGGGCACGGCTCTATACCGAGTGGGGGGCACAGCTTTACACCAGAGGGCACGGCTTTATACCGGGGGTCACGGCTTTACACCGGGTGGGAGGGCACGGCTTTATACCGGGGGACACGGCTTTGCACGCGGGGGCACAGCTTTATACCGAGTGGGGGGCACAGCTTTGGACGGGTGGGCACGCCTTTATACCGGGAGGGCACGGCGTTACACCGAGTGGGATGGCACGGCTTTATATTGGGTGGGGGGCACGGCTTTGCTTCGGGTGGGCACGGCTTTATACCAGGTGGGAGGGCACGGCTTTGCACGAGGGGGCATAGCTTTATACCGGGTGGGATGGCACGGCTTTACACCAGGTGGGCACAGCTTTGCACAAGGGGGCACGGCTTTATACCGGGTGGGATGGCACGGTTTACACCGGTAGGCACAGCTTTATACCAGGTAGGAGGGCACGGCTTTACACTGGGTGGGCATGGCTTTGTACCAGGTGGGATGGCACGGCTTTGCACGAGGGGGCACAGCTTTACACCGAGTGGGCACGGCTTTATACCGGGTGGGATGGCACCGTTTACACCGGTGGGCACGGCTGTATACCTGGTGGGATGGCATGGCTTTGCTCTGGGTGGGCACGGCTTTGCACGGGGGGGCACAGCTATATACCAGGTGGGATGGCACGGCTTTGCACGAGGGGGCACAGCTTTACACCAGGAGGGCACAGCTTTATGCCAGGTGGGAGGGCACAGCTTTACACCGGGTGGGATAGCACGGTTTACACCGGTGGGCACGGCTTTGCTCCAGGTGGGCACGGCTTTGCACGGGGGGGGCACGGCTTTACACCGGGTGGAGGGGCACGGCTTTACACCGTGTGCTTCTGAACCACCCACCGGGAACAGCCCGTTGTCCCCACGGTGTCCCCAAGGCCACTGCCTCGTGCGGTTTCCCGGTGGCTTTGGGGTGACGTCTCATCTTTTAAAGTTGAACTTCGGACCATCGCGGGGTGACCGTCCTGGAGCTGTCCCAGTTCTGGGATGGGGCGACTGGGGCTTGTCCCAATAAAACGGCCTCTTCCCGGCTTGGGGAATAGCAGGGCAACGGGACAGGGGCCGTGGGGTCACCCAAGAGCGCCACCGTCAAATCCTACTGGTGCTCCGTTGGGAGTCGGGATTTTTCCTCTTATTTTTTGTCGAGATGTCACCTGAGGCAGCTTCGGGGTCCTGGAGAGCCTCCTCCAGCCCTGGACCAGGTGACCAGGGAGCTGTTTTCTCTTCCCAGAGGATTTACTACCTCTCCCTGGAGTTCTACATGGGGCGGACGCTGCAGAACACCATGATCAACCTGGGGCTGCAGAACGCCTGCGACGAGGCCGTGTACCAGGTGAGCACCAGGGTGGGCAGGACATGGATCCGCAGGGCCCCGCGCCCGCCCGCTCCCAGGAACAGCCACACTGCCCACAGACTACCCCTGGAGATGCCTCAAATGTTGACCCTAACCCTGACCCTAACCCTGGAGATGCCTTAAACGCTGACCCTAACCCTAACCCTGGAGACACCTTAAATGCTGACCCTGACCCTAACCCTGACCCTAACCCTGGAGGCACCTTAAATGCTGACCCTGACCCTACCCCTGGAGACACCTTAAATGCTGACCCTGACCCTACCCCTGGAGACACCTTAAATGCTGACCCTGACCCTAACCCTGGAGACACCTTAAATGCTGACCCTGACCCTAACCCTGGAGACACCTTAAATGCTGACTCTAACCCTACCCCTGGAGACACCTTAAATGCTGACCCTAACCTTGGAGACACCTTAAATGCTGACCCTGACCCTAACCCTGGAGACACCTTAAATGCTGACCCTGACCCTAACCTTGGAGACACCTTAAATGCTGACCCTGACCCTAACCCTGGAGACACCTTAAATGCTGACCCTGACCCTAACCTTGGAGACACCTTAAATGCTGACCCTGACCCTAACCCTGGAGACACCTTAAATGCTGACCCTGACCCTAACCTTGGAGACACCTTAAATGCTGACCCTGACCCTAACCCTGGAGACACCTTAAATGCTGACCCTGACCCTAACCTTGGAGACACCTTAAATGCTGACCCTGACCCTAACCCTGGAGACACCTTAAATGCTGACCCTGACCCTAACCTTGGAGACACCTTAAATGCTGACCCTGACCCTAACCCTGGAGACACCTTAAATGCTGACCCTGACCCTAACCTTGGAGACACCTTAAATGCTGACCCTGACCCTAACCCTGGAGACACCTTAAATGCTGACCCTGACCCTAACCTTGGAGACACCTTAAATGCTGACCCTGACCCTAACCCTGGAGACACCTTAAATGCTGACCCTGACCCTAACCTTGGAGACACCTTAAATGCTGACGCTGACCCTGACCCTAACCCTGGAGATGCCTTAAACACTGTCCCTAACCCTAACCCCGGAGACGCCTTTAATGCTGACCCTAACCCTGACCCTAACCCTGGAGACACCTGAAATGCTGACCCTAACCCTGGAGACACTTTAAATGCTGACTCTAACCCTAACCCTAACTCTGGAGATGCCTTAAATGCTGCTCCAAGACCTGCCCTGGTAGGGTCTGGAGCTGCGACCTGGGGGATCAGCACTATCCCTTTTCCAGCCCGTGAGCTGGGATGGAACTGGTGGCTCCGTGGATGAGGCCATTGATGTCCATAACCAGTGGCAGGGAGGGATAAAACCCCATTGATGTCCATAACCAGTGGCAGGGAGGGATAAAACCCTGGCCAGGTCAGCCTCAGCCGGGCGCTGGCACCTGCTGGCACTTGAGGTTATCTGTGGGGTTTGGGTGGCTCCTTCCCCTCCCTGCCCTGTCCCCTCCCATGCCCAGCATTGTAGGGCATGGCCGGGGCGGTTGCACAAGAGCAGGAACAGCTTTTGTGCAAACATGTTCAAAGGAGAGGGCTTTGCTTTTAGTTGTTTGGTTGGTTTGGTTTCTTTGTTTGTTTGGGGTTTTTTAATTTTTTTACCCCCTTGCTGCGACCGTAGGACATTGTGGGGGGACATCAGGGCAAGGCTTTCCGTGGGAAAAGGGGACTCGGCTGAGTCTCCGAGGAGTTTTGCATAGGCAAAACCTCTTCCTTCCCCAGTGTCCCGGGGCTGGAAAATTAAAATTTCCCTAAAAAAAAGCGGAGTAGGTGCTTTTCACCCTAAAGGATAATGCCTGGAGTTGGGAGGACGGGCACCTGGAGGCCTTTCCCAGGGGATGGGAGTGCTGAGGGAGCAGGAATACGGCATCCAGGTGCCTGCCCTAGAGGATTGGGATACTGGGGGAGCAGGAACAGAGCATCCAGATGCCTGCCCCATGGGATAGGGATACTGGAGGAGCAGGAACACTGGATCCAAGTGCCTTCCCTAGAGGACAGGGATGCTGGAGGAGCAGGAACACGGGATCCAGGTGCCTTCCCTAGAGGACAGGGATGCTGGAGGAGCAGGAACTCGGGATCCAGGTGCCTTCCCTAGAGGACAGGGATGCTGGAGGAGCAGGAACAGAGCATCCAGGTGCCTTCCCTAGAGGATAGGGATGCTGGAGGAGCAGGAACACGGGATCCAGGTGCCTTCCCTAGAGGATAGGGATGCTGGAGGAGCAGGAACACAGGATCCAGGTGCCTTCCCTAGAGGATAGGGATGCTGGAGGAGCAGGAACAGAGCATCCAGGTGCCTGCTCCATGAGATTGGGATGCTGGAGGAGCAGAAACTCGGGATCCAGGTGCCTTCCCTAGAGGACAGGGATGCTGGAGGAGCAGGAACACAGCACCCAAGTGCCCGCCCCATGGGACTGGGATGCTGGGGAAACAGGAACCTGATGGCTGCCCCTGTGGGACTGCGGCCAGGGAGAGAGGGAATGGGCCTGGGAATAGGCCCTCAGAGCCCTTGGACATGTCTGGGACCCTGGGAGCAGCACCCTGGTCCCAGCTGGGTGCCCCCCATGCCCAGGGCTTGCCCACAACAAGGTCATGGGTGTGTGTGCCCCTTGTAAAGGCTGGCGGAGTGACTTTGAACACTGGGCATGGTGTGGAGCTGCAGCCAAGGGGCAGAGGGGCTTCTTGGGGTGCAAATCCCAGTGTCCCAGGGATGGGTCTTATGGGATTGGCTGCCCTTCCAGCCCACCTGGAGCCCACCTGCAAGGGAGTGTGTGCCAACAGTGCCTCCCTTCCTTGGGGCTGGGCACCTTGAGTGTCTCCAGCTCATCTCCTCCTTGTTTGTAGCTTGGGCTGGACATGGAAGAGCTGGAGGAAATCGAGGAGGATGCCGGTCTCGGCAACGGGGGTCTCGGCAGGCTGGCTGGTGAGTGAGCCCCTCGGGGTGGGGGGAGCACCTCCCTGGGGAGCACCTAATCCTGGGGGGACTCACTGCTCCAGCCTTTCTAGCATGGAGCAGGAGGTGCTGGGGAGTTGCTGGCCCTGGCTCGTGTCCCCATGGGGCTGCTTCTCGTGGCCACCGGCCATCCCTGGGAGAAGGATCCGGGGGATCCCAGGGTTCCCAGGGGGATCCCAAGGCTCCCAGGGGGATCCCAAGGCTCCCAGGGGATCCCAGCTCACTGCTGTCCTCCCTCTCTCCCTCTCAGCCTGCTTCCTGGACTCCATGGCCACGCTGGGGCTGGCAGCCTACGGCTACGGCATCCGCTATGAGTACGGCATCTTCAACCAGAAGATCCGGGATGGGTGGCAGGTATGGATGGAGGAGGGTGGCCCTCGCTGTCCCCCGGCACGGCTGGAGCCCCAAACTCACCTCCCCCTGAGCTCAGGGTGCACAGACAGAGCTCTCCCGTAGCCTGGAGGCTGCTGCTGTGATGTTCAAAGCTCCTCAGATGCCTTCTTGAACAGTGTAGCTCCTTCAACTGGGGGCAAGCACACGGCATCCGTCCCTTGTCCCCACGGGCAACGTGCCCTACTCGGGGACAGCCCAGGGGCAGCCTGGAGCAGGTGAGGCTGGAGCAGTTGCGTCTCTGTCCCTTGTGGAGGTGGAAGAGGCTGGTTTGGAAATGCAACATCAGCAGTGCACTAAGAGCTGCTCAGAGACAGCCCAGGAGCTGCTCCGTGGTGCCTGGAGCAGGTGAGGGTGGAGCAGTTGTGTCCCTGCTCCTCGTGGAGGTGGAAGAGGCCAGTTTGGAAGTGCTAAGAGAAAAGTTGGGGTTTTTTGTCCCCATCCCTCGCCCCTCTTGGCAGGGTTCAGGGTGGCTGGGGTAGATCCCTGCCTCCAGCCTCACCCTGCGGTCCCAAAATCCAGGTGTAGGGTGGAGACACTCATCGTCCCCCTTTCCCAGCCATCTTCCACCTGGGGACACCCCGGGCAGGCTGGATGGCCCTGTGACCATTCCCGCTCCCTCCGGCAGGTGGAAGAGGCCGACGACTGGCTCCGGCATGGCAATCCCTGGGAGAAGGCCCGTCCTGAGTACATGCTGCCCGTGCACTTCTATGGCCGCGTGGAGCACTCGGCCACCGGCGCCAAGTGGATCGACACCCAGGTAGGGACCAGGGAAACCCCCACCGTGGGGGCACGTTGGGCTGCCCCACATCTGCAGGCGACATCCCCATCCCTGGAGGTGTTCAGGGCCGGGTTGGATGGGGCTTGGAGCGACCTGGTTTAGAGGAAGGTGTCCCTGCCTATGGAATGGGATGGGTTTTAAGGTCTCTTCCAACCTGCGCTCAGCTCCGCGGTTCCCAAAGCAAGAAGGATGTGGAGCTGCTGGAGCGAGTCCAGGGGAGGCCATGGAGACATTCTGGAGCCCCTCTGCTCTGGGGACACGCTGGGAGAGCTGGGGGGGTTCACTGGGAGAAGAGAAGGCTCCGGGGAGACCTGAGAGCCCCTGCCAATGCCTAAAGGGGCTCCAGGAGATCTGGAGATGAGCCTGGAGGGACAGGACGAGAGGGAATGGCTTCCCACTGACATAGGGCAGGATTAGATTGGATTAGAGGCATGCCTAGGCTTCCACTTGGATAATAATAGAATCCCAGAATGATCTGGGTTGGAAGGGACCTTAAAGCTCATCTCATTCCACCTCCTGCGGTGGACAAGGACACCTTCCACCAGCCCAGGCAGAGCCAGGGAAGCTGGGCTGTCCCTGGGGGTCCCAACCGTGTCCCCACACACACAACCCCACGAAGGTGGACACAGCCCTGAGCTCAGGAGGGTCTGTGGGATGGGAGGGCTCCGAGGGGAACCCGGGGGTGGATCCCAGCCCAGCTCCAGCTGCCCTGCTGCTGCCCTAGGTGGTGCTGGCACTGCCCTACGACACCCCCGTGCCCGGGTACATGAACAACACGGTGAACACCATGCGCCTGTGGTCGGCTCGCGCTCCCAACGACTTCAACCTGCGCGACTGTAAGTGGGTGCCCGCGGGGTGCCGGGTGGCACAGGGTGAAGGGAGGGGGTCCCGTGCCCACCCGATCCCTCTGTTCCTTCCCCAGTCAACGTTGGAGACTACATCCAGGCCGTGCTGGACAGAAACCTGGCAGAGAACATCTCCCGTGTCCTCTATCCCAACGACAACGTGAGTCACGGGGTGGGGCCGGGGTGGGGTCTCTGTTGTAGGGGAAGGGGTCCCTGTTTTAGGGATGGCTAAAGAGGGCACAGAGAGAGTGAGAAGGGGAGCAGCCCCTCCCTCCAGGACACTCCAGAGATGCTTTTAGTTGCATTTCAAGCTGCTTGGATGGGGATTGCCCCTTCTCCCCAGGGTGGGTCTCCCCACGAGCACAGAGTTGCCGGGAGGGAGTGGGGATGAGCAGGACCCGCTGCAGAAACACCCTTTGAGTCTCAAAATACAACACTGAAGGCAAAGTGTGTGGGGAGGGCTGAGGCCAGCACAGCTCCGGGGCTGAGGTTGTGTCCTGCAGCTCCTTTTGCAGACCCGTGGATGGAGGTCCTGCAGACCCGTGGATGGGGGTCCTGCAGACCCTTTTTGTGTGGTCCTGCAGACCCTTTTTGTGTGGTCCTGCAGACCCGTGGATGGGGGTCCTGCAGACCCGTGGATGGGGGTCCTGCAGACCCTTTTTGTGTGGTCCTGCAGACCCTTTTTGTGTGGTCCTGCAGACCCGTGGATGGTGGTCCTGCAGACCCTTTTTGTGCCATAGGAATGGCGCTTTAATCCTTGTCTTAGAAGCAGCTCCTGTGCGTTACAGCTCCCCTGGCCTTCCCCTCCCGTTGTCCCGGTGCCTTTCTTTGTGGCCAGAATGTCCAAACCGGGGAGAACAGGCTTTGAGGACGCGTGGCAGGGATTTAACCTCTCAAACCCCTGGGCTGAAATCTGGGAAGCAAGGAGAGGTTGGGATTAGAGGTGGTGCTGTGGGAAGCGCCGAGGGCTCCGACCCCGGCGTGGGTCCCTGGGCACGGGGAGCGCCGGGAAGCACGGCGAGTCCTACGGGAACGCTGCAGTTCCCCGCTCCTCTGCCCGCAGTTCTTCGAGGGGAAGGAGCTGCGGCTGAAGCAGGAGTACTTCGTGGTGGCCGCCACCCTGCAGGACATCATCCGCCGCTTCAAAGCCTCCAAATTCGGGAGCACCGACACCGTCCGCACCGTGTTTGATTCCTTCCCCGACCAGGTACCAGCCGGGGCTGCTCCGCCACGTGCCCTGGAGCTTGTGCTGACGCCTCCCAGGTGATGGGGACCCTGCGTGGGTGCCCATGCCCCCCGACGCGGCTGGTGGGACGCCCCGGTGTCCCCCACGTGTCCCCACCCTGCCTCCTCCAGGTTGCCATCCAGCTGAACGACACGCACCCCGCCATGGCCATCCCCGAGCTGATGAGGATTTTCGTGGACATCGAGAAGCTGCCGTGGGACAAGGTAGGGACACCCCACCTGGCTCCTGGGCTTCCTCCACTCATGCCCACCCGCCGGTGGTGGAGGAGCTGGGGAACCAGTGTTGTGGCTGCTGGGAGGGAGAGGGAGCAGTCAGGTTGGGTTTAACTGGTGTGCGCTGGGAGGAACTGGTTCAGCCATGCTGCTGAGCACCATCTCTCCCCACGCCAGGCCTGGGACCTCACCAAAAGGACCTTCGCCTACACCAACCACACAGTGCTTCCCGAGGCCCTGGAGCGCTGGCCCGTGGACCTGGTGGAGAAGCTGCTCCCCAGACACCTGCAGATCATCTATGAGATCAACCAGAGGCACCTGGATGTGAGTTCCTGGGGGGCAGTGCAGGAGCACCCTCGGGAGGGGGGGACTGGGATGTGCTGTGAGGATGAGGGGGATGCACAAACTGATCATCTTGGGTGTGCGGGCAGATGATTCCAGCCGCTGTTTTGGGAGGTTGGGGTGGAGGAAAGGACTGTCCCAGCAGCATATTGCCATCCTGCAGTTGGTGACTCTTTAGAGGCTTCACCCATGGCTCCAGGGACCTCCTGTTGGCATTTCTTTGCTTCCCAAACACTAAATTCATCCTGGGAAAGGGTGAGGTTGGAAGTGCGGAGGAGATGGTGGTTGGTCCTCCTGGTCTGGCAGCACAAGGCTTTTGCCAAAATGGCCTTCCTGGCCAAGTGTGTGCCTCAAAACCCAGCTCTGGGGGATGAGGGGGGTCCTTCTGTCCATGGTGGCAAAGGGTAGGGGGTTTGCACCATCACAGCAGAGTAAAAGCCATCACTCTGGCTGGTGTTGAATGTCCTGGAGACACTGCTGTGGTGCCCTCCCCGTGAGCCATGGGGTGGGACATCCCCAGTGCCGCCACCGCTGACCTCTGTGGCTCCACCGGCAGCACATTGCCTCCCTGTTCCCCAACGACGTGGACCGGCTGCGGAGGATGTCCCTGATCGAGGAGGGGGGCACCAAGAGGATCAACATGGCCCACCTCTGCATCGTCGGCTCCCACGCCGTCAACGGCGTGGCCAAGATCCACTCCGAGATTGTCAAGACCCAGGTGTAAGCGCAGGGAGGGAGGTGGCGGCGGGTCACCCTCACCTCGGCAGTGGTGGTGGTGGTGGTGCCGGGTGGGCAAGGTTAAAGCTGTCCTGTCCTCATCCTTGCAGCTTCGAGGACTTTGCGGAGCTGGAGCCAGAGAAGTTCCAGAACAAGACCAACGGCATCACTCCTCGGCGTTGGCTCCTGCTCTGCAACCCAGGGCTGGCAGAGCTCATCGCGGAGGTAACGGCGCGGGGGAACACCCCGGTGCCCCTGGCCCGCCCTTCCTGATCCCTGGGACGCTGCTCCTGGGAATGCCATGGGAGCATCAACCATTTGCATCTTGAGGGTCAAGCGAGGGGTTTCTCCCTCTCTGCTCCACTCTGGTGAGACCCCACCTGCAGAGCTGCCTCCAGCTCCGTGGTTTCCAACATCAGAAGGACACAGAGCTGCTGGAGCCAGTCCAGAGGAGGCCCTGGAGATGCTCCAAGGGCTGGAGCACCTCTGCTCTGCAGCCAGGCTGGGAGAGCTGGGAGGGTTCAAGTGGAGAAGAGAAGGCTCCAGGGAGACCTGAGAGCCCCTTCCAGTGCCTAAAGGGGCTCCAGGNGTCCCTGCTCACAGTGTCCACAGTGGGGGGTAGAATAAGATGAGCTTTCAGATCCCTTCCAAGCCCAACCAGCCCACCTTCAGCACATGCCCTGTGCTCCCGTTGCAGAAAATCGGGGAGGACTACGTGAGGGACCTGAGCCAGCTGACCAAGCTGCACGAGTTCGTGGATGACGACCTCTTCATCCGGGAGGTGGCCAAAGTGAAGCAGGTGAGGGGCGTGGGCAAGGTGGGGCGCGGGCAGGGGTGGGAGCAGAGACCGGGGGCTGACACGCGCCCTGCCCTCGCCCAGGAGAACAAGGTGAAGTTCGCACTGTACCTGGAGAAGGAGTACAAGGTGAAGATCAACCCTTCGTCCATGTTCGACGTGCACGTGAAGAGGATCCACGAGTACAAGCGGCAGCTGATGAACTGCCTGCACATCATCACCATGTACAACCGTAAGGCACCGGGGTATGGGAGGAAAGGGGAGGGGAAACGGGGGACACGAGGAACAGCCTTGTCCCCTCCCACCCCATGTGACACCACCTGTTGTCTCCAGGGATTAGGAGGGATCCTGCGAAGCTCTTTGTGCCGAGGACAGTGATCATTGGGGGCAAGGTGAGTTGGGTGGGCAATTTTCAGACATTTTGGTGGAAGTCCTTGAAGGTGCCCTGGGGGACGTGGGCGCAGACACCTCGTGGGGCCGTGTCTCTAGGTCTGCCTGCCTGGAAGGTGGAGCCACGTGGGGGTCAGGCTCTTCTCCCAGGGAACAAGGGACATGACAGAGGAAACGGCCTCAAGTTGCACCAGGGGAGGTTTAAATGGGATATTGGGGAAAATTTCTTTGCCAAAAGGGTTGTCAGGCATTGAAACAGGCTACCCATGGCAGGGGTGGCATCCCCATCCCCATCCCTGGAGGGATTTGAAAGCCACGTGGATGTGGCACTTGGGGACAGGGGTTAGTGGTGGGCTTGGCAGTGCTGGAGGAACAGTTGGACATGATGACCTTAGAAGGCTTTTCTAAATGAAACAATTCCATGATTCTGTGTCTGTGAAGTTCTCCAGGAAGAGCTGGGGTGGCACGGGTTGGCTTCGACCTAAGCGAGGCACCAAGTTTGGGCGGGGCTGGGACAAACATATGCATATGACTGGGGTCATGGAAGCCCCCAGAAATGTGGTGGTGCAACACCTGTTGGATGAGGCAACGGGAGCAGGGCTGAGCAGGTTCTTCCCTGGCTGTGTGGGAGCTGGGTGTGCCTCCTCAGCTCCCCGGCACCAGCTCCCTGGCTTTTCTCCTAGGCTGCCCCAGGATACCACATGGCCAAAATGATCATCAAGCTCATTAACGCCGTGGCTCAGGTGGTGAACAATGACCCTATGGTGGGGAGCAAGCTGAAGGTCATCTTCCTGGAGAACTACAGGGTCTCCCTGGCAGAGAAAGGTACCACCGTGGGGAGGGGATGTCCATGATGTCCAGATGGCAGATCCAGCATCCTTCAGCATGACACGAACCCAAAGCAGGTCACCCTGAGCCCCTCGTGTCCCTGTGTTTCCCCGGCAGTGATCCCTGCCACCGACCTGTCGGAGCAGATCTCCACGGCAGGCACCGAGGCGTCGGGCACGGGCAACATGAAGTTCATGCTCAACGGGGCTCTGACCATCGGCACCATGGATGGAGCCAACGTGGAAATGGCCGAGGAGGCCGGGGAGGAAAACCTGTTCATCTTCGGCATGAGGGTGGAGGACGTCACAGAGCTGGACAGGAAAGGGTGAGGGCTGGGGACACCACAGGGGCATCACCACGGGCACCTGGGGCTGCACCATCTCATGCCACCCCTTCCCTCCAGGTACAATGCCCAGCTCTACTATGACCGGCTCCCTGAGCTGAAACAAGCCATTGACCAGATCAGGAGTGGCTTCTTCTCCCCCAAAGAGCCCAACCTCTTCAACGATGTCATCAACATGCTCTTCCACTACGACAGGTGAGGCCTGGGGTGTTATCCACCCCCTGGGTTGGGTCTGTCCCTTGTGGAGCAGCCCCTGGCACCAACCAACCACCCCTTTTCTGGCCCTGGTGACATCAGGGTGGTGGGACCACAATGCACATGGACAATGCTCCCCGGGTACAGGCCCTTCGTGCTTGCTGGAGTAATGCCTTTGAGGGCACAGCCCTTCCAAGATAATTTTGGGTATCTCAAGGGCTTTCCTGGCCAGAGCACTGAGCAGCCGTGGGTGTTGGGATGGGAGAAATGTTTTCCCTGGATGCCCTGGTAGGGAACTCAGGATTCTGTGCCAGCAGGGATGGCAGATCTGGCTGGAGGATTTGTGTCGGAGGAAGCCCCAGATCAGGCACCTAACCCTAACCCTTCCCATTCCTCCTGCCCCTGACTCCTCTTTCCTTCACTGCTGCAGGTTTAAGGTCTTTGCAGACTACGAGGCTTACGTGAAGTGCCAGGAGAAGGTCAGCGAGCTGTACCTGGTGAGTGCCAGCCCTGGGGACGAGGCAGGGACACAACATCCCGTCCCCGAGAAGGGCTCTGCTGGGGCTCTGCATGGAGACGGTTGAAAGCCAGTCTGGGGGACCAACGTGGCCAACGAGCCACACCGTCCCTGGCTTCGAGGCCAATGAGCCACACCGTCCCCCCGATCTCCTTGCAGAACTCCAAGGCCTGGACCAAGATGGTCATCAGGAACATCGCGGCAGCCGGCAAGTTCTCCAGCGACCGCACCATCAAGGAGTACGCCCGGGACATCTGGCACGTGGAGCCCTCCAACCTGAAGATCCCGCCACCCAACGAGCCCCGGGACGCAGCCCAGGACAAGACCCCCAACGGCACCGCGGCGTAGGGGCCACAGAGCGGGGGCCACGGAGCCAGGGGACGGGGAGCACATGCGCTGTAAAATTCTCTGCTGTCGTAGTGTCTTGTGTCGCTGCTGCTGGCTTTCCTACGGAGCGGGAATGGGCAACGGGGAGGGGTTTTTATAACGCCAAAGTGTCGTGTGGAAAGCGAAACCACGTCGCCCTGTTTGCTTGCCATTAGGTGCTAAAAATAAAAAGTGCCATTGGAGTCCGAGGGGCTGTTTTGCTGAAGCCTAAAATTAGGGCCTGGGCTTGCTTCCACCAACGCTAAGGGCAGAAGGAGGGTTGGGCTGGGGCGGGGTGGGCAGCACAGCTGGACGCAGTTGGCCGAGCCCTTGCACCCCTTGAGGGTGCAGCTCTTGCCAGCCCCAAGGCACCAGTGCCAGGGGCTGCGAGGGGTTTGAAGTCAGGCTGGTGTAGCCCCACCGCTGCCCCATGGGATGCTCCCGGCTCCAGTGACCCCAACCACAGCGGTGTCTCCATCCCTTGGGGGACCTGCAGCATCCTGGAGGCAGCGGGTGAATGAAAAGTGTCTCAGTAGTTTTTATTACTTACAGCAGTAAGTTCAGTGCCATGGTCGGGGGGTGGTCCCGGAGTGGGACGGAGGGGGCGCGTGGTCGCCGCACGCAGCAGTTGCCATCACTTCATGTTTAAAAAGTCTCTGCAACAAAGATGTAATAAATCTTACACTGTGTCACTGACCCTCCTGTGCTGCGTCAGAGCCTTGATTTGGGATCCCTGGATGCGGGGCTGAGCTGGGCTTGGAGCACCTCGGCACCCAGTGCCCACAGGAGCTGGTGGCCCCAGGGGTGACACGCAGGCTGAGGGCGGTGAGGAGCCACCGAAGCTCAGCGAGTGATGCCAGGAGCTGGGGGGAGACGCCGGTGTGTCACAGCAGGAGAGGACGTGCTGGTGGAAGGAGCAGCCCAGGCTCATCCCGTGGGCCCCCCCCTATTTCTGCGGAGCAGCACTCACCTCACCAGGGCCGGCAGCTCCGGGTTGGAGGAGATGTAGTCATGGCCCAAGCCCAACTTTTTGGGAAAGGTAATGAACTTCACCCTGGTTTTGTCCTGGTGGGCACTGCGAGCTGTCTCGTAGAGCTGTGGCGGGGTGGGAACACAGTGGCACAGACAGGGGACCCCAAACCCCCTCCTGGCACCCTGGGCGTGGCCACCCCCTCCCTGGCCACTTCATCCCTCCAAAGCCAGGCTGGGATGGTGCCCACCCCTGTGACAGCCCAGGTGGCAGGTGCCCACCTTGCGTCCCAGGTGCGGAGGCAGGACACTGTCATCTTCTGCGTGCAGGATGAGGAGGGGACAGGCCAGCACCTTCACACTGTGGGCAGCAAGCACAGTGCTGAGGACACACCCCAGAGCCAACAGACCCACAGAAGCCCCCCCAGCCCCTGCTAGGACTCCCTCAAGCACCCTGGCCCCCCTGGCACTGCCCCTCAGAGCCATCCCAACCCACCGGTGGCACCCACACTGGGTGATGCCCACCCTGCCTGCCCTGGCATGGCAGCACTGAGCACCTTAACCACCTGAAACCCCAATTAGTGGGTGCTGGGGTTTCAAAAGCACCCATAAATCTTTTTTGGCAGGGGCTGTGCGTGCCGCAAGGCGGGTGGGACTCAAGCAGGTAGCGCCCAAAAAAGGGGATGGTGGCTCGTGGACTTTGCTCAATAATTACATTGATATCTGAAGTTATGCAAACAGAAAGACACTTCTGAGGCATGAGTAAGCTGGGCAAACACAGAGGAGGAGCGCGGGGATTTCATGGGGTGACATGGCACCTCTCCCCAGCTCGGGTGGTCCCGCAATTACCCCTGGAAAGGGCTGCTCCCCTTCCCATCAGGCACTCACTTCTCGTCGCTGCGGAAGAACATGCCAGCCAGAGCCAGGGAGTCCAGGATGAGGTACCCAAAACCCGGGAACTGGCGATAGATCTGCCAGGGAGAGAATTTAGGGGGTGCTAAGGCATGGATTGAATTCAACTGTGAGCGGGGGAGACCCCCAGGCTGACAGTGCTAGGGGACCCCCCAGGCAGGGTCTGTCACCACCTGGGGACCCAACAGGCAGAACCCACCCCGCTGTCCCTGCTGGGTGTCCCCTCTGCCCAGGTAGAGCCCCCAGACTCACCTTGGTGATGGGGATGTGGGCAGCCGCCTCTCGGATGTTGGTGTAGGGGGACTCCAGGACAACAGCATCGACCTGGACCCCTGAGGGCAAAACAGGGTGGGTGCACACATGGTTTGGGGGGCTGTCCCCCCTGCTCCGGCTGCTGTCACACTGTCCTCCCAGGCAGCACCCGTATGGCCAGCATGTCCCCATCCCGCTAAGGAGCACAGGGGTGGCCACTTGTCCCCAGCAGAGGAGCCGAGCTTGGTGCTCAAGCAGGGAGTGACAGGGCTCCCCATCTCCTCTGTGGTCCTCAAAACCTGGTGCAGAGCCCCAGGGGGACACCACGTGGGGACAACCCAGCTGTGCTGGCCCTTACCTCGCTCCTCCTGCAGTTTCCTCGCTGCATTTGTGGCAATCCTGCGATGGGAGAGGTGACAGTGAGGGGGAGCAGCCACAACATCCCAGCAGGGTCCACAGCACCCTGGCAGGGTCCACAACACCCCAAGAGGGTCCACAACACCCTCGCAGGGTCCACAACATCCTGGGAGGATCAACAGCACCCCGGCAGGGTCCACAACACCCCAGCACGGTCCACAGCACCCCAGCAGGGTCCACAACACCTTCACAGGGTCCAAAATGCCCTGGCAGCATCCACAATGCCCTGGCAGGGTCCACAACACTCCAAGAGGGTCCACAACACCCTCGCAGGGTCCACAACACCCTGGGAGGATCAACAGCACCCCAGCAGGGTCCACAGCACCCTCCAGACTCCCCCTTTCCTGGCTGGGTTGGGCTTTGCAGATGTTCCATCAAGGAGCTGCTCCATCCCTTGGCCTACACCCAGGTGGCACTGGTTTGGCAGCAGCGCCACAGGGTGCAGGGGGGGCTCTGTGTCCCCCCACCCTGCACCTACCCTGTCCCCAGGGAATGTCCCCAGAAGAGGATGCTGCTGTTCCCGCTCCGTGCTTTCGCCCAGTCGTACAGCGCCAGGACATCCGTGGTGAAGCCACTCTCCGTGGGGTGCCCACTGGAGTCCGCATAGCCTGTGGGGGACATGGCTCTGTGTCACCCCCGCGAGGAGCACCAGCCCCAAGAGGGGGTCACCCAGCAAGAGGCACCTACCTCTGTAGTCCAGAGCCAGGATGTGGAAGTCAGCAGCCCCCATCGTCTGTCAGAGTGGCAGTGTTAGGACATGAGGGGTGGGGGATGCACCCCAGGACCCCCAGCATGGCCAGTTCACTCCGCCCAGGGTCCCTCTCAGGTGCCCAGAGCCAGCAGGAGCTCCCAGCAGGTCCCAGTGTCCCCACAGGGGACCACTTACCTTCAGGAACTGGACACGGTGACGCGCAGCCCTGACAGGGGAAACAAGGTTAGAGCTCTGGGGGGGACCCCAAGGGGACAGTCCCCTCCAGCACCAGCACAGGGGAGGGACCAGAGTGACATTTCCCAGGAGTGGAGAGCCAGAAGGTCTGGAGTGGGTGAGTTTTATCCCCTTTGTGCCATGGGGATTTGTCTTGACCGACGGACCAGAGCATCAAGTTTGCTGGTTCTCAGCCAAGAGCAGCCACCGCACCCATCCCCAAACTGGTGCCAGCCCTGCAGCAGCAGCAGCACCCAGGGGCCCTCACCTGGTGCCCCCGTTGCCGTGCAGGTAGATGATCACTGGGTGGGCATCAGCAAGTGCCTCCTCGTACCAGCGCCGGTCCCGGCCCTGTGCCTCGGCCCCTCTGCTGCCCGGCACCGTGTGCCTGGTGGGGGGCACAGAAGGGTCACCCCCGGCTCAGCCAGGACACTGCCGTGCCCACCGAGGGTGCCCAGGGCGTCCCGCTCACCAGATGCCAACCGTGACGCCGGGCTCCGTGGTGAGGTGCAGGTTGATGGTGTTGTTCACCAGCAGCTCCGGCCGCCGAAAGTCCGCGAAGAAGGGGAAGGCCACTGATGGAGAAAACACTGCTGTGGCACCTCAGACCCGGGTTTATAAACCATTTTTGCCCCCCTCCTCCCCCAAATCAAGGCGTTATTGTTTTGTTCCATTATTCGGGGCCGTGCCGGGGTGGGCGAGCTCAGCCCTACCCCAGGATGCTGCCGCACCTGCCGGGGCGTGTTGTGACTTCAGGCGGCGGCACCGCGGTGTTATTACAGCTTGCAAAACCGAGGGAAAGGTCCCTCCGTGCCTCCCCTGGCGGCCCACGGCACGGCGGGCACTCGGGTGGGTGCCATCGGGTGCCACCCGGCCACCGGCTGCGCCCCCCGCCGCGGTTTGGGGGCTCTTGACCCCCGGCAGGGATCGACAGCGCCGGGCCACTCACAGAAGTTCAGGTAGACGAATTTGGTGAGCACGCCGGGGAAGAGGCGGATGAGGAAGGGCACGGAGATGTAGGCGAGCAGAATTCCCAGCAGGAGGGTCCGCAGCCAGGGGCGCCAGGAATGCCGGCCCCTGCAAGGGAAGCACCTTGTGAGCACATCCCCTCCCGTCCCAAGGGATTCGGGGCGCGGCACAATTCCCAATCCTGACCATAATGGTTGGGTACAGCAGTTTTTCCCCACGAGGGCCCTAGGGTGCTGTTTGTGTCCCCCTGGGATTGGGAACTGGATCCCCTCCCACCAGCGTCGTGTTGGACTTTTAGGATGGAGTCGAGGTGCCAGAGCAGCCCCACGGTGACACAGGGTGACAAAGCCGGGATTGGGTGCCCCACAACCTCCCACGGGATGCCAGCAGGCAGGGAAGGCAGGCAGGGAATGTGCCAGGGCTGGGAGCTGCAAACCAAACCGGCAATCAGGAGCAATCAACAGCCTGGGACAACACCCCAAGTCCCAGCTGCTGAGACACAGACACGGAGGTGTCCCCAAACCTAGCACCATGAGCTTCTGCCACACCCCAGGGACACGGAGGAAAGGTGGGAAAGGGGCTCGGGGAGCTCATGGCCCCCAGGGCGATTGTCCCCCAGTGCCACCAGCACGCCGTGGGGAGCGTTCCCTGCTCCGAAGGGCTGGGGACACATCCAGCTGCCCTCTGGAGCAGGGAGACACAGCCCCGGCCTCTGAGAGGGCCAGGGGAGCCAAGAGCTCCAGCTGTCCCAGCACCAACACCCCTCGTGGGCCAAGGGTGCCAGGAGATGGGAAAACCAGGCTGGGCACCAGGGTATTGAGGGCAGAGGGCCCTGGGTCACCATCAGTCCTGCAGAAGAGCATCCCGTCCCCTCCCTGTCTTGGGAGTGCTGTGAGACCCCCAGGAAAGGCTGCAAAAGGGGTGCCAGAGCAGGGTGGCACTGGTGCCCAGGGCACGGGGAGCTCCTCAAATCCCGATCACTCCCCAGGTCTTTGGTCTTTATGCCAGCCGGGAATGCCCTGGAAGGGCTGCAGGGACTTGTCAGGGTCTGCTCCTGGTCTACACCCAGAGCCCTCACCCAATACCTGCTGCAGGTGAGCCCTCACCTGGACCAGGGGGATGTGCCCACCGAGGGGCACCTCTGACAGCTGGCACGGGGGACAGCAAAGTGACATGGCACAGCATGGCATTGGCATGGGGTGGGGCATGGCCACAGGGTAGCATCATGGCCGTGGCACGGTGACAGAGGGACGCGGCCACTGAGTGGGGTCACAGTGGTGGCAGGGTGACATGGGGACATGGCCACAGGGTGGGATCACCCCAGAGTGACAAACAGGGTGGCACGGCCATGGCAGGGTGGGAGAGACACAGGGATATGGTCACTGCATGGGGTCACAGCAGTGGCAGGGTGACACAGCCACGGTATGGGGGCACAGCTATGGCAAGGTGACACAGGGACATGGCCACAGGGTGGGATCACCCCAGAGTGACAAACAGGGTGGCACAGCCATGGCAGGGGGAGGCAGACACAGGGACATCACCACTGCATGGGGTCACAGCAGTGGCAGGGTGACACAGCCACGGTATGGGGGCACAGCTATGGCAAGGTGACACAGGGACATGGCCACAGGGTGGGATCACCCCAGAGTGACAAACAGGGTGGCACGGCCATGGCAGGGTGGGAGAGACACAGGGATATGGTCACTGCATGGGGTCACAGCGGTGGCAGGGTGACACGGGGACATGGCCACAGGGTGGGATCAACCCAGAGTGACAAACAGGGTGGCACAGCCACGGCAGGGGGAAACAGACACAGGGACATCACCACTGCATGGGGTCACAGCGGTGGCAGGGTGACACGGGGACATGGCCACTGCATGGGGTCACAGCAGTGGCAGGGTGACACGGGGACATGGCCACAGGGTGGGCTCACCCCCGTGACAGAGAGGGTGGCACGGCCGCAGCAGGGGGGGACAGACACGGGGTCACGGCCCCAGCGAGGTGCCAAAGCCACGGCGTGGGGACACAGGAGCACGGCCACAGCTCGGCATGACGTCCCCAGCAGGGCAGCACGGCCAGGGCACGGGGACAGACCCGCGCCACGGGGGACACGGCGGCGCACATGGTCACGGGGGACACGCGACAGGGGACACGGCGGCGCACGTGGTCACGGGGGGGGGCGCGACAGGGGACACGGCCGAGGGCCGGCCGCGCCCAGGCGGGCGGGGACTCACCGCTGGTGCCGGGTC
Organism: Grallaria varia; assembly: GCA_013396735.1. Taxonomy (NCBI): domain Eukaryota; kingdom Metazoa; phylum Chordata; class Aves; order Passeriformes; family Formicariidae; genus Grallaria; species Grallaria varia. Next base: position 5,191 of record VWZG01013358.1, on the reverse strand, counting down.
GCGCCGGCCCTGCCCTCCGCGCGGCCGCTGTCGCCGTTGTCGCCGCTCCTGTCGCCGCCGCGCCGCCGCATCGCTCCGCGTCCGGCCGCGACAGCGCCGACAGGACACGCCCACTCACAGACCACCCCCTCTCGTGGCACATGTCTATTCATAGACCACGCCCACTCCGGACAGTCCTGACAGCCTTCAGTCATCAGGCCACGCCCCTGGTCGAAGCCACGCCCCGTTCGCCTTGGGGCGGGGCCAGGGCCGCCCACGCGGTGTCATCGCCCGCTCCGGGGACTGGGATAGGGACCGTGGGGACTGGTGGGGCTGGGGGGACTTAGGGCTGGATTACGGAGCCCTGTCCCTCAGAGATCGATGGGTCTGGGGGTGGACCCGGTCTGGATTACAGCCCCCTGTCCCCCAGGAATTGATGGCTCTGGGGGGACCCCCAGTCTGGGTTACAGACCCCTGTACCCCAGGAATTGATGGCTCTGGGGGGGTCCCGGTTTGGGTTACGGCCCCCTGTCCCCAGGGACTGATGAGTCTGGGGGGACCCCAGGGACGGGCAGGTCTGGGGGGACCCGGTCTGGGTTACAGCCCCCTGTCCCCCAGGGATTGATCCCTGGTCTGGGTTACAGCCCCCTGTCCCCCAGGGATTGATGGATCTGGAGGGAACCCTGGCCAGGCAGCAGCCCCCTGTCCCCCACGGTTGAGCAGGGTCTAGGGGGGACCCCAGCAGGACAGATGTCCCCATTCCCCCAAGACAGCTCAAAGGAGAGCACGGGGCCAGGAATGAGGCGTCAAGCTGGGAAAATCAACCTTGCCATGAGCAAAGAGTGCACAGGGAAAGCTTCCAAGGTAAAAAAAAAAATAAAAAATCATAATAAATAAATAAAAGGGGTTTAAACCCAAAATTGGTGTCCCTTGGTTTCAGCAGCAGGGGTGAAAACCTGCTGCTGGCTCCCCTTGCAGCTGAGCCTCCCACCTGCAGCTCCGCTGGTATGAGTCAGCTGGAATTTTGCAGGATGAAAGTTCCCACCAGGAAAGAAATATCCCTGTTTCACCGGCATTCCCTGTGGAACTCTACCAGGCACAGGAGGATTTCAGGGCTGGGCCCTCAGCCTGCATCACCATGCCACAGCTCCTCAGATACACCCCAGGAGGGCTGGGGGCAAACCCTTTCCCAGAGGAATTTTGACTTGCTTTTATTCCAGCCACCTTCCAAAACAGGGCTTGTGCTGTGTTTCCTGAGTTAGAATCATGGAACTGCAGAATGGTTTGGGTTGAAAAGGATTTTTCAGACCATGTCATCCCATGCCCCTGCCATGCACCTTCTACTATCCCAGGTTGCTCCAAGTCCCGTCCAACCTGGCCTTGGACACTTCCAGCTTCCCTGGGCAACCCGTGCCAGGGCCTCTCCACCCTTCCAGAGAAGAATTTCCTCCTAATATCTCATCTAAACCTCCCTCGCCAGCCCCAAATGCAAATCCCAAGACAAACAGGTCTGGTGAAACCGGGGCCGTGGGCAGGCAGGTGCAAGTTCCCCATGGGCAGGTGTTGCAATGAGGTGGCACAAACCAGTCCCGAGCTGCAATTCCCATGCCACGGGGGCAGGAGAACCTGGGGAATGACCGGCAGATCCAGCTGGTTTCTCATGTAAGCACCTTTTCCTTCCACATCCAGTTTTTCCCCGTTCCCATCGACTGACGGGGCTGCATCTGCACCAGGTGGCACTGGGTTGTCACAAAGATGATGGGAGAGGGTGGTCCCCAAGGATGGCCAAGGTGCCCGAGGGGTCTGGAGCTCCTGAGGGCTACAAGGGATTGGCACAGAGTTAGGGCACCCACCCGAATCCTTCTTTGCCGTACGGAGCCAGCGCAGCAAACGTGAGGGTTTTCTGGGCTCCTGAAGGGGAAATCCCACAGTGGAAGGACGTGCAGGAAATGGGATTGTGCGGTGGGAGCCGAACGTGCGGTGGCAGCAACGAGCCGCCGGCGTGGAGGCAGGAGAGCACTGCCTTCGTTTGGTGCCAAAAACAGCAAACTTCGGGCTCAGGTCATTCCAAACTTCGCCCCCTGCACTCCCCAGCTGGGAGATGGGGAGGTTTCCTTCCAGATGGTTTTTCCTATGGAGTCTTTCCATTTTCCCCTTCATTTTGCTGATGGTTTCACAGCTTTTTTTTTTTTTTTTTTCCTGATTTTTTTGGGGGGGCTATTTTTTGGCCCTGCTTTCCCGGGAGGCCGAGGCGAAGGGAGATGCCCCTCCCAGCGGGAGGAGACCCCCAGGAATGTGGGAGCAGCTCCCAGCTCCCTGTCGCCTTTCCTAGCACCGGAACAAAGCAGCCCATTGTGCAGGGGAAAAAAAAATGGGAAGGCAAGCGTGACGGGCGGGTGTTCCTGCGGGACACGGGCGCCCACGGCCTCGCACAGGGGTCACCCACCGCCTGCGCAGGCGCCCACCAACGCCGGCCCTGCTTTTGGGTGGTTCGGTGCCAACCCCAAGCCCGGCCACGGAGCCATCGCAGCGCTCCTGGATTTTGGGGGGAAAATCCCGTTTTTATCCGTGGCCCATCCCACGTGACACGCGGGTGAGCGGAGGTTCCCTTCCCGCAGACGCCATCCTCAAACGCAGCTGCTCGCTGGGCAAAAGAGGAGGGGGGGCTCCAAAAATAAGGCTCCGCGTCTGCCACAGCTCCCTAGAAACGCGCTTTCCTCCCGTGGGAAAACGAGGGGGAAAATGAAAGCGGGATGCCTCTGCCGACAGCCGCTCCTAAAAACGGGGTCGGGAATTCTCGGCGCGGCGAGGCAGCGCCGCGATCCTGAGCCGGGATTCCGCACGCCCACGCGGGATGGAGCCCCCGAGCATCCCCATCTCCCACCCACGTGCGGCCAGTTGCTCTTGGTGGGGGGGGGTGGGTGATTTTTTGGGGGGCCGTCGCTCGGATTAGCGAGGCACCGGCGAGGGGGATAAAGGTCCTGGCACTCGCCGGGCTCGCAACAAAACAAAGCACCAGATGGTTCCAACTTCGGCACAATGCAGGGCGAAAAAGCGTTTGAACCGGGGACGGAAAAGCAAATGCGGGAAGAGAAGGAGAAAGGAAAGAAAGGGAAACCCCTCGGCAAGTGTCAGAGCAGAAGAAAGTGTTGGAGAAAAATGGCAAATGTTAGAACCCCAGACAAAAAGCCCTCGGGCGGCACAAAGCGGGGACTGCTGACATCTGTCCCTTCCCTTTGAAGTCACCTTCGCTCGCCTCTGTCCTCGCAGGGACCCGGACACGGCCCCGCACAGGGCTTTGCTGGGCGCTGGGGGACGTGGGGCTGTGCCGTGTCCCAGACCCACAGCACTGGGTACTGGGGTGCCGTGGGGTCGTGCAGTGTCCCAGAGCCACAGCGCCAGGTGCTGGGGGCTGTTGGGCTGTGGGGCCGTGCCATGTCCCAGACCCACAGCACTGGGCACTGAGGGATGTGGCGCTGTGCCGTGTCCCAGAGCCACAGCGCTGGGCACTGAGGGATGTGGGGCTGTGCCGTGTCCCAGAGCCACAGCGCTGGGCACTGAGGGATGTGGGGCTGTGCCGTGTCCCAGAGCCACAGCGCTGGGCGCCGGGGACAGCAGCAGTGACGTGCCAAGTGACGTGCGGGCAGAGCTGGCCCTAAATATTTCATTACACCGTCACCTCACACGTGGCGTGCCCTGTGTCCTTGTCCCGGCCGGTGGGACCGCTTGGCAAACCCACCCGTGGCTCTGCCGCGGGGTCTCGTGGGGTTTTAAGCCCGGATTTCCATTTCCAAGGCTTATGCAACCCACTGTGTGAGGCTTTTGTGTTCCACTCTCTCCTCCCCCCTCCCGCCCCGAAATACCTTGAACCTGCAGGCCAGAGTCGCCCTAAAAAAAAAAAAGGGGGAAGGAGGCTTAAAAGTCCTCTCACCCGCGGCATTTTCGCTAAACAAAAAAATTAAAGCGGCAAAATCGGCTCCCGCAGTTGCTCGAGGGCGGATTGCAGCGTGGGTGTAACCCCTTATTAGCCACCCGAAACCCCCAAGCCACGAGCCGGGGGGGACTGCGGCGCTGAGCAGCAGCGTGGGCGGCCGCTGGCTCCAGCTTCCAACTGGGAATGCTGTGCTTTAAATAAGGCTTGGAGTCTTGGTGGTGCCCGCGGGTCGCGTGGCAGCGCCCCAGGCACCGCACACCGCGGGATGGCTCGCGGGGGCACAGGGTGGTCCCTGGTTTTGGGAACCCCCCCAAAGTGAATGGGCACGGGTGCCAGGGGGATGCAAGGGCTGGGTGCCAGGATATTGGGGTTTGGGGACGATGAGGAGCTGCAGGGCCGTGTCCCCAGGGGCGCAGGACAGAGTGGAGCCAGGGCGATGCCACCCTAGGGTTGTGGAGTGATGGGGATGAGGGCATGTCCCCCTGGGGGACAGGACGGTGGGAACCAAGGAGATGCCACCCTGGGGGGACATGACAACAGGGAGCTGATGCCACCGTGGAGGGTGGGACATTGGGGAGCCAGGGTGACGCTACCCAGGGGTGCAGGATGATGGGAACCGGGATGGTGCCACCCTGGGGTGCAGGACGGTGGGGAGCTGGAGTGGTGCCACCTGTGGGGCGGGACAGCAGGGAGCTGGGGTGATGCCACCTGTGCGGCAGGACAGCAGGGAGCTGGGGTGATGCCACCCGGGGGGCTGGGATGACTGGCACTCAGACGATGCCACCCTGAGGGACAGGACACTGGGGAGCCAGGGTGATACCACCTTGGGATGCAGGACAGCAGGGAGCTGGGGTGATGCCACCCTGGGGGTTGGGATGACGGGAACTGAGATGATGTCACCTGGGGGGAGACAGGACATTTGGAGGGCCAGGGTGATGCCACCTTGGAGTGCAGGACACTGGGGAGCCTGGATGGTGCCACCCTGGGGTGCAGGACGGTGGGGAGCTGGAGTGGTGCCACCTGTGGGGCAGGACAGCAGGGAGCTGGGGTGATGCCACCCTGGGGGTTGGGACGACGGGAACTGAGATGATGTCACCTGGGGGGAGACAGGACATTTGGAGGGCCAGGGTGATGCCACCTTGGAGTGCAGGACACTGGGGAGCCTGGATGGTGCCGCCCTGGGGTGCAGGACGGTGGGGAGCTGGAGTGGTGCCACCTGTGGGGCAGGACAGCAGGGAGCTGGGGTGATGCCACTCGGGGGGACATGACAGCGGGGAC
>VWZG01013356.1:59088-80160 GCA_013396735.1 Grallaria varia | reverse complement strand
CTTTTTAGTTCTCCAGCAAAGAAGTCTGGTCTTCGAAAGACACTGCAGTTTGAAGCAGATCTTTTTGATTCTAGTTCTGAAGGACAGAGCTCAGAGGGCTTGGGAGCTTCAGTGTCATCTCTTGGTAACCTGGTGGGATTAGTGGCAGAGACCTCTGAAGAAAGATACCAGCTTTTGGACCAAAGGGACAAAATCCTGTGACAAGGTAAGTACACAAGTTAATAAGCATAACATCTGCCTCTCTGCTGGAAAAAAGTAAATGGGGTTTGTTTGCAAGGCTGTTGTGATATTCTGGAAGTGGGAGTTTTAACATGGAGCAGTCTGTAAAATACTCACCTAGGGGTTTTTTTTTTCTCTTGTAGAACACACAAAGCCAATCTATTTTACTTACTTCACATGCAGTTTCTTGTGTAAAGGGAAGGGCAGACAGTTCATCTTATGTGAAGGAGGGCACAGCAGGGCTATGTGCTTCTCTACAGGCTCTTTAGAAGTGACCTAAAGCCTAACTGCATTTTGTAGAACCACAGAATAGTTTGGGTTGGAAGGGACCTTAAAGCTCACTCAGTCGCACCCTCTGCCATGGGCAGAGACACCTTCCACTATCTTTGGTTGTTCCAAGGCCTGTCCAGCCTGGCCTTGGACACTTCCAGGGATGGGGCAGCCACCACAGCTTCTCTGGGCAACCTGTGTCAGGGTCTCTAGTGTTTCTCTAAATTCAAACTATACACAGCTGGCAATTATTTCAAGAAATGGTCCTTTGTTTCACAGTGCTGGTTGTAACCCCTTCCATCCTTTCTTGCAGTTTCAAAACTGACCCTACTTTCAATTTAAGATCTCATTTTTAATACGGACAAACAAATTTCTCATTCATTTGACTTGGAATTTTGAAATTGCTGGTACTGACTTAAGACACAGAGCAATGGGTATCCTTTAGAAGCTTAAATCTTTGCAGCAAAACTCCTCAATATGTGCAATGCTGGGACAGGCCCCAGAGTGGGGACAACCCAGTCCTTGTGCATTTCTGACTCCATCAAGGTGTGGGTACAGCCTTGCATGCTCAGGGCTCTTTTGGCACATCAAGGTAATACCTTGTCATGAAAAAAAAAAAACAAACAAACCCCAAACCCAGAGGATTCTTAGTGTTTGTTCAATTCTTTTTTTTTTTTTTTTAGCTCGAATTAAAAGGACTGACCTTGACAAAGCAAAAACTGTTGTTGGCACTTGCCCAGACATGTGTCCTGAAAAGGAGCGTTACATGAGGGAGACACGAAACCAGCTCAGCATCTTTGAATTGCTTCCTGGATCTGACAAGGTACAAGATTCCCAGGATATCAGTTTGCCTTCTGCTCATTAAAGCTGTCAGTGTTGTGCAGTTGATTGCAGGGTTAATTCTGGTGGAAAAACTCTGTAGGCTGTTTCATTAATGCCTTTCAGTTCTCCATTGGAAAACAAGAAGGCTAGAGAATTGCTTTTTCACTCTAAGTTGTCTTTTATTTAGCCACAGACTAGTTTTTAGAACTATAGTTCTGAAACTATAATTACATATTGTATGTAATTATATACATATATTGTCTTAAAGGTTATGAGTTTGAGACTAAGTCAACACTTTAATAGTCTGCCCCTTGCTGAAGTAAAGGCATAGATGGGATGAAATTCTCTTTACTCCTGACAAATTGTCCATAGCTCTTGGATTTTGATTCTTTTCTCCACATCTTGCAGGTAGATCATGCAGCAGCGATCAAGGAATATAGCAGATCTTCAGCAGATCAGGAGGAGCCTCTGCCCCACGAGTTGAGACCCTCTGAGGTGCTGAGCATGACCATGGACTATTTAGTGACAAACATCATGGATCAAGGAGAAGGAAACTACCGCGAATGGTATGACTTTGTATGGAACAGGACTCGTGGAATAAGAAAGGTAAGCACTGTGGGTGGAGGTGTTTGGTGATGGGAGGGAAAAGATCACATCATGCTGTAAAAAAGTGAAGCAAAATGCAAGAGTCATTCAAATGTTTTGGCTTGCAGAGTGACTCAAAGCACAGTGAAATGAGTTTTCTAAAGGTAGCGCCAGGTGACTGCTCCTCGACTTGTTTAAAGGTGTATGTAATGCATTCTTTATCATTCTGGTTAGGATATAACCCAGCAACATCTCTGCAACCCGCTGATGGTGTCTCTGATTGAGAAGTGCACTCGCTTTCACATCCACTGTGCTCACCACTTGTGTGAAGAGCCCACGTCTTCCTTTGATGCCAAAATCAACAATGAGAACATGACTAAATGCCTGCAGAGCTTGAAGGAGATGTATCAGGACCTGGCTAACAAGGGGATTTACTGCAAGAGCGAACCAGAGTTCCGAGGCTATAATGTCTTGCTGAATCTAAACAAGGGGGATATTCTCAGGTGGGAACAAGACACCACTTGTTTTCTCTCTTTGCCTTTGGGGAGAATTGAGTTTAGGATTAGATCCAGACAAATCGTAATGCTCCTAGTTTTAATTCTGTGCTGTTACAGGTTGCTGTTGAATTGTGATTGTTATTATTGAAGTAAAAGGTTTGTTTCTGTCTTTTGTGTCCACAGAGAAGTTCAGCAGTTTCACCCAGAGGTTAGAAATTCACCTGAAGTTAGATTTGCTGTTCAAGCTTTTGCTGCATTAAACAGCAACAACTTTGTGAGGTTTTTCAAGCTCGTGCAAACAGCTTCTTATCTGAATGCCTGTCTGTTACATGGTTACTTCAACCAGGTAAGAAAAAGGATATTTCATTAAGCATTAATCAGTAAAAGAGTATTTTACAGATTTAGCAGAAAACTTAGTAGATATTGAACCTTAAAAATAGTGTTGCTATTGCCTCTTCGAAAGTGTTAAAGATTTGTCAGGAGCTTTCTGCTGTGATATAAAAGGCAAACACTAAAATGCTCGTCCTGGCATTTTTCCCCCATAACTGTGTACAAATATGTGTTTCCCCTGAAAATAGTAATTGGGAAGCAGAGAAGCAGGTCTGAGAGTCCTGCACAAGATTCACAAAGAGTTATGCTCCAAATGAGCATCATGAAAGAGGAAGAGAAACTGGAAGGCAAATGCACAGATTTTAAAAAGATGGTTAAATCTGAATAGTTGTTTGTGTGAATATTTGATGGCAAAGTATTGATGCACTTAAACATGATTTTGGTGTTTATTGTACACTTTTGGTTCCATTTGGGGTTCTTTCTCCGTAGTTCTGTGGCTTTTTCTTTTCTCTTCCCGCAGATTCGTAAAGATGGTCTCAAATCCCTCAATATTGCCTACACTCTGAGCACCCAGAGATGTACAGCGTTTCCCTTGGACCACCTGGTCCGCATGCTGCTGTTCAAAGACTCTGAGGAGGCAACTGATTTTATAAGTTATTATGGCCTGAGTGTAGCAGATGGGTAAGTGTGAGGAAAATGATCCCTGGGAGGGGTTAAACTGATGTCCAGCAAAGGGCTAATGTGGGGGAGCTGCTCCTCGACTTTGGAATGAAAAAAAAGAACAACAGGTGAAGAGTAGGGGCTGGGCTCTCTAAGCAAAGCACTTGGGATACTGATGGGTACAAATTTAAATAATCTGTTCTAGTTTTTATTGGTGTTGTTATGAAAAGTTCTTATATTTTCCACCTTTCCATCAAGAAATGGAGTCTGTTTCCCTGTAGCTACTTCACAGAATCACAGAATGGTTTGGGTTGCAAGGGACTTTAAAACCCATCTCATTCCAATCCCCTGCCATGGGCTGGGACAACTTCCACCAGCACAGATTGCTCCAAGCGCTGTCCAGCCTGGCCTTGGACACTTCCAGGGATCCAGGGGCAGCCACAGCTTCTCTAGGCAGCCTGTGCCAGGGCCTGCCCACCCTCCCAGGGGAGAATCCCTTCCTAATATCCCATCTAACCCAGCCCTCTGTCAGTGGGAAGCCATTCCCCCTTGTGCTGTTGTCACTGCCTTTGTCCAAAGTCCCTCTCCAGCTCTCTTGGAGCCCCCTTTGGACACTGGAAGGGGCTCTAAAGTCCTTGTGGAGCCCTCTCTCTAGGCTGCATGGTCCAAACTTCCTCAGCCTGTCTTCACAGGAGAGAAGACTTCCCACAGCAACTTTTTTTGGCACTCTTGGCGCGTGCTTTTTTTTTTTTTTTGCCTTGTCTTGGTAAGATGGCAAGGGATTTCAAGCATCAAAATTCCTTCACCCTTCTGAAAGGTGGTAAAAACATTTCCCCCAAAGGAAAAACTGCATGTTGGAGCTCAGTCTCCATTGGACTTCAGGTATTTCTTCCCTGGAAAGAGACATTGTAGATAAAGCAGTAGGAAAAAAAATTGGTCTAAGTTCTTATCATCCCATTGAATTGTTCTAACCTGGAGCTCTGTTGGAAATGAGGAGATGGTTCTGCTTCTTGGGAAACTGGCATATTATGGTGATGCCTGTAGGGTGGGATGAAGCTGAACATCACAGACTAGTTCTTAGAGGAGGTTGGAGGCCAGCGGTTCACAGGTCTGCCATGGGAATCCGTATGTTGTGTGTTCATCCAAACCTGGAATTGCAAAAGGGTGGAGAAATAAAAAAAACCCCAAACTCTAGAGGATGACAGTTAGTGGTCTCTTTGCTTGTCAGCGTTCTGTTTTGAACCTCTGAATGTCCAAACTGAAAACTTGTAGGTTACTGGAGCTTTGAGGATGTTTTTCTTTTCCCCCAGGAGTTACGTGGAGCTGAATCGCTCGGCCTTCCTGGAGCCAGACGGATTACCCAAGCCACGAAAATCCATATTTGTGAGCCAGAAGCTCGTTGTCTCAGTTGGGGAGATTGTGACTGGAGGGCCTTTGCCCTCAGTGCCCCACCATGTGCCTGTGTCCAGCTTCGACAGACAGAACAAGTATATTGGAGGGAGCACCTCTGTGGATCAAGCTGGTGGTGGCCAAAAACCCAGCATGGAAACAACAGGTGAGGAGAGCAAACGTGCATTGGAGGTAGTGCTCAGGAACATACTGCTGAGTCAGCTCGTGAGCAGTTTTATTTTACAAAGCAGAAACTGCTCTTGGCTGATAGGGATTGAAATTCCTGGGAAATTTGGATGGAATGAAAACATTATAATGTAAATCATAGTTGCAAAATCACAGAATGGGACCTTAAAGCTCCTGTAGTTCTAATCCCCCTGACACGGCAGGAGTGGCCTCCACTAGACCAGGTTGCTCAGCTGTATTTATGTATCCGTAAAAACCAAGAACAACCTGATTAATAAAACATAGTTCCCAATTCAGGAAACACACTGTGGGAACTGAGCCACGTTTTGATAGTGTAGGGGCAATAATGAGATACTTGCCTACTCCAGAGAAGCAGCTTCCCTTTGCAGTTTTCATGCCTTTTATTTGCAGCTGTTTGCTCTCCCTGTGTGTATAGTCATGTCAGTTTTCAGGTTAGCCGAGTGTGTGCTTTTGTGTCCTTGCTGAAAGTGCAGTTACTTTATGCAGGTGTGAGGTGTGCTCAACTTGAAACAGTTGTTTTGTTGGAATTGTATGTGCTTGGTACTGCAGGTAACATGCAGTGAAATTTTTGAATGTTTTGTATCAAATATTCATAAATAGAAATTAGTTTCTATTAGAATTGTGTTTTTAACTTTAAGGCAATGAGCTTCTGTTACAGACTTGTTTTATGACCTGAAGAGTTTTATCAGATGAGCCAGCTTTTGAAGATAACAGTTTTGCTTCTGTTTGTGACTGACCTGTTTTCATTAATTCTTCTCCTCTCCTGTCCCAAGAAGGAAAAGTGGAGAGCAGAGGTGTGGATTTAGAGGCTGCAAGAGTGCAGCCCCCAGCTCATCTCCTGCCCTCGCTGTTGCCTCATCAGCCTGTGCCCGTCCTGCCTCCTGCACAGCCCATCTCCCAGCCTGCTGCTCAACCCGAGCTTCTCCCTTCCAAGCCTCAGCCTGGCTACACAGACACGGTAGGGAAACATCAACCCATCCTGAAATATCTGGGAAAGGTCTGCGAAATACAATCAAAGGAAACTGAGTTCTTAGGGGTTTTTAGTTTTCTGGAACGTGCATGTATTTCAAGTGAGACATGACAAAGCTGCTTTTTGTGGGTACATGGCTGTTAATGTTTGGTGCTGAACTGTGTACCCTGTGTACCTGGGCTGTTTTTCTCCCTGCCACACATGTTTGTGCAAATGCTGAAACAATGTCAGGGTGTCTCATTGCTTAGTACAGCACAGCTGCCATATTCTACCTAAATGCGGTCACGTTTCAGTGAAGGTTAGACCTGGTTCTTTGGAATTAAATTAGCTAAAAGGAGAGAAAGTCTAAAGGAAGAAAATAAGCCTCTCTCTCAATAGTCTCTCTTTTTAGTTATGATTTCCTAACTTGACTTGCCCAAATTTAATACATAGTCTAAACAGTCTAAAGTTTTCAGGCTGTTGTGTTGGGTTAACTTGGCTCAGTTTGTAAGCAGAAATACAGATGATGCTGTGAGTTACAGTCAGTGAAACAGGGCTGGAGAGCCTTCTGCCCACTTTACATCCAGGCCACCCTAAGAAGGACTGAACTTTGCTTCAGCTGCTTCCTCTGCTTGATTTCAGGACATCGCTGAAGTGGTGGATGGGCTGGTGCACGACGTCCTCCAAGGAGAGTGCAGAGAAGTGGGCAGAGCAGGAGCAGCTTACGTGGCCAGTGCCATCTGGTAAAGAGCATTTCTTGCTGGTTCTCTTGGAGTGTCACCAAAGCTGCCATTTGCCATTCCATCCCCATGTGTGAGGATCTAAAACTAAGCGCTGCAAGGCCTGTGGTGTTACTGATGCAGGGGGAAGCAGACCTTTCTTTGGGTGTCTGCCGTTCTTGTCACATGCCAGGTAGCCTAAGGGAAGACTCAGCCAAGCCTCTTGCCTTGCAAGAAACCTGTGGTGTGAAAGGGAAGGTGCCCGAAGGTGGACAAGAGGAGCAAGTCAAGATCTGGCTGCTTCTCTGTTTCAGATAAATGTTTCTTCTCCAGGGCAGTTGGTAGAGTTGTAGGTGTGAATTATGACCCACACAATTATTATTCCACCACTGCCTTGGTTACTGCTGAACTGGGACAGCTGCCCCAGACTGGCTGAAGTCCATTCCACGTGATGTCATGGTCAGCACTAAAACTGGGTTAGAGGAAGAAGATGGAGATTTCTGATGTTCATTGATTAGAGACTATCTGGGCATTGCTCTGCCTGGGGGCAGTGGTGGCTGGCAGTCTTTGCTTGGTGGAGGTGTGGGGGTTTTCCCTTTCCCTAATCCAGTATTTTCGTCTTCATCAGTGAGTTTTCTTTTTTCTTCCTACTTCCTTCCCTGCCCCGGTGTGGGGAGGAGAGTGATTCAGTAACTGTGGGTGCTTGGATAGTGGCTGGAGCCAGCCCACAATAAAGAGAAAGGTGTGGGTGAGAAAAGCACAGACCTGAGACTTTAAATGAAAACTTGCTGGCTTTGAAAAGAGATTTACTGTTTCTGTACAGCACCTCAGAGGCCACCGTGGAGGAGCTTGTGACTGAAGTGACAGGGGAGATCCTCAGACAAGAGGCTGGAAGTGTGCTTAGCATGGAAAGGCAGCGTGTCCAGGAGGAACGGCGCAGAGTGGAGGAAGAGCGGTGAGTCAGGGTGGGCTGGGGACACCCTGTGACAACATAAGGACATCTGGTGCCAACCTGAGTCCTTGCACCTGTGCTCAAGCCCTGTATCTTTCTGCCACACAGGCAGAACTGTCTCATCTTGAAGTCCCCGGGGTCCTGCAGACAGAGTGTCCTTTCTGTGTTCTCAGGTGATCTGCTAGTTAGCATTTGGATGACCTCGCAGAGCCCCTGAAAACATGGGGTGGGAATTTTAGGAACTTCCATTCACCCAGAGCTTCCAGAAAGGGACTATATGCAGGAACTTTTCCTTCTGAGAAGCTACTTGTTTGTGGCCTACTAGGGGAAGAATAAATAGAATCCTAGGATGGTTTATGTTGGAATGGACCAAAGATCATCTGGTTCCAACCCCGTGGCATGGGCAGGGATTGCCACTCACTACATCAGATTGCTCATGGGTAAATTTTTCCCTCCAATTACCCCCATTGTCATTTGTATTTTTGAGGCAATCCTGGCTCCATGCAAAGCCGTTTATCTTTAGAAACTAGCTAGTGGGAACTCAATTTTAGGCAAATTAGCTGTTTGACAGGGTGTGTAGTGCCAAATTTGCCAGTGTAAGTCTTTTCACTTGAGTAAATCTTTTCTGTGTTTTTGCAGGCAAAAGCAGGAAAGAGAACAGTTAATAAAGAGGTTGAGCCAGTTGCTGGGTATGGAATTAATGGAAGAAGTAATAAAGGAGGGTGTTGAAGAAGCTTCAGCCAACGAGTTAAGGTATGTACAACATGTTAAGTGCAGTAGTTTGCTTTCTGAGGTTTTCCTCAATGTCATGGTCTTCCCTGTTTGCACCTCAGCCAATTGAACTGGCATTGCTGCAGGTCTTCACCTCACTAGGTCTTTGTTTTATTTGGAACTAGATGTGCCTTAGAAAGAGACCGCCAGGCCCGTATTGCCCGGTGCTCTGAGGAAGTGTGTGGCCACTTCATGGAGCTCTCTCTGGAGGATGAGATTTTCCAGATTGCCAAGGAAACCCTTCAGGAGCTCCAGTGTTTCTGCAAGTACTTGAAACGGTGAGTTACCATCCTGGGACACAAGTGCTTTTCTTGGAAGTGTTGGAGAGGAGCTGTTAATAGAAATGGAACTCCAGCTGTCTTGTGTTCTTTTGGAGACAGTTTTTTGCTGTCATGTCTGTGTGATAAGGATAGAATTTACAGTCTTGCTACCAGGCTCTGGTAAATCACTCAGCTGTACGTGGGGAGGACAACACACCTAGTGAGAGTCAGGTAATGAGCTTGGTAGGAGATTTCAGCTTCACTCTGTCTAGAAACTTTTAATAGTTTATCCTGGTATTCTTTCTGTTGGACCCTCATTTTTTTGGATATGTGCTTAGTGTTTTGTGGTTGCTATGGTGGTCAGTATCCACTATCTGATGACAGAGGTCTGCAGAGGAGTTTATTAATGTGACCTATTCCTGTGTTCTCTTCCAAAGGTGGAGGGAAGCAGTGGCAGCTCGAACAAAGTTGAAACGTCAAATGAGGGCATTTCCAGCTGCTCCCTGTGGCATGGATTCAAAACATCAACTGCAAGCACTGTCTCCCAGTGCAGAGTGGCCTATAACCATGGAAAACTTGTGCAAGAGATTTGTAAACCTGGGGAATGCAGGAAAGCTGGGAATCTCTTGCACGAGGTGAGGATACTCCTAGTGGCATCAGCTGGTAGATTTTTGGAAGATACCAAAAATTCTTCCATTGTGCATGTTAGTAGTTTTGCAGGACTGTTTGGTCTTAAATAGCCCCCAAAAGACTTTCTGCACAAATGCCATGACCAAGACTGAAAATCCAAGTAAATAATTCTATTAACAGCAACTTTCTGAAGCCTCTGTCATATTTCTCAGGCCTCAGTGTTTCTTAAATTTGTTAAAGTACCAAAATAATATAGACTATTTTGTTTCCAGACTGAACTGGCTGAGAAACAAGACGGTGCATGAAATGAAAGTTCAGCACTTCTACCAGCAGTTGTTAAGGTATGCTGGGGTTTGGTTCTTGTCTTCATTCATTCTGTAACAGAAGTGGGAGTAAGGTGTGGCTAATGATGCCTCGATGTCTGCTTGCAGCCTTGCTTCTGGGAGTAGTTTGGAAGTAAGGGAATCAGGAGGATCATAGACCCATAGAATGGTTTGGGTTGGAAAGGACCTTAAGGTTGGAAAGGACCTTAAAGCTCATTTTGATGGTTCC
Organism: Grallaria varia; assembly: GCA_013396735.1. Taxonomy (NCBI): domain Eukaryota; kingdom Metazoa; phylum Chordata; class Aves; order Passeriformes; family Formicariidae; genus Grallaria; species Grallaria varia. Next base: position 70,348 of record VWZG01013356.1, on the reverse strand, counting down.
AACTCCTCTGCCTGCCATGGGCAGGGACAACCTTCCACTAAAGCTGAGTTACTGAAGGGATTGGGCCATCTGATCCTTTTGAGTGTAACTTTAAGGATCTGATGGATGTTATGGAGAGTGGTTTTGTACCTGGGCCGGATGGGGCTTCAGCTGGAGGGGGTGGGGAGAGGAGTAAATGAGCTATTAGTGACCTGGCTTGTGGCATGGAGATGTTTAGAAGTGCAGCAGGAGGCCTGACTTGCTGTAGCTCCTCATGCACTGCAGTGGATCAGTGTGGAAATAAAGCAATGCACACGTGGTCCTGAAATCCCCAAAATAAGGCTCATGTAACAGATGGAGCAGCTGCAGTTCCTGAGGGCATCTGGTCAAAGGTGAAATGGGTGGGCAACAGAGCTAAAGAATTAACTGAGCAGTTGCTACTGACAGTATTGTAACATGTTCAATGTTCAGACATTCCTCAGGTGGGAAGGAGCACCCAGGTGGGTCTTCTCACCAACTTCTGTCTCTCTTTAAGTGGTTTAGCTTGGACTCCCTTGGATCTCGTCTCATTAATTACCGAACATATTCCAGTTCAGCAAGAACAGTTTTTTTGGAAGGTGGTCTTGGTGTTGCCAAGTGATGATGACTATGCCAAGGATGATCCCAACAGGTAAGTGGAAGAGTTGATTGCTGGGTCCCTTTCTCAAACAGGGAAGACTTTTATTTAGGTGGAAGAGTAGTAGTAGTAGTACACAGTCCTTGATGTATTTTTCCCTGCACCGTGGCAATTTGCCTTGATTTTTTTTTCTCCAGAGCACTCTAAAGAATTTATTCTACTAATCTGTATTATCTAACATTGTTTAATTATTTTTGCTCATACTGATAGCAGAACTTTGATGTATGATAATTTTGGGACAATTCACTGCTCTTTATTAGGGTTGTTTATGATAACCTAAATACATAGTATTATGATAGCTTGTGATGTCTTAGAGGTGGTGATATTAAACCCCTAAAATGTCATTTTTGACAACAAAACCTTCCAAAGCCCACTCTTTCTTGTTTGCTAGGATACTGATGGATTGGTTGAAAGCCAAGTTTATGGGAGGCGAAATCTGTATGAAAAATGCTTCACACACAGAAGGCAAAATTCAAACGCTGACATTATTTAGCTCTTCTGGCATGCAGGGGAGCAGAAGCATTAAAGTCAGTGTGTGTATAAAGGTAGGTGAGAACAATTTCATGATACCCAAGAGGCCATAAAAGCAGGGTGGGCTCTTTTCCAGTGGATCTTGTCCTGTCAGATGGAGGGAGATGATACTGGGAGGGGTGGGATTGTTATGGAATATTCTGAGTTGGAAGGGACCCAGAAGGATCATCAAGCCCAAAAGCCTTAAAAACAAACAAACAAAAAACACCCACCAAAAAAAACAAACCAAAAAACAAAACAAAAAGATGGATTTTTTTTTTTTTGGTCTTGTTTCCAGCCATCTGCAATGGTAGAACCTCAGTCATGGATTCCTGGTCCTAAATCAGGTGCTGTAGGGCACTGCTGTGCTCACCTGCATCTATCAGAGACATCCATGTTTGCCTGGTAACAGCTCATTGCTGTAGGTTTTGTAGAGCTCCTGGGAACAGATGTCAGAGCTGAGTGGTGATAACAAACTGCAGATTTGGAGATGAAAATAGATCTGTTTAGCTACGTTACTGTTGTCATCTCTGTTGCTTGTCTAGGTGGCACAGGGTGCACTCTCTGACGCTGAGCTTGACCTGGCCGAGACACAAAAAGACTTGCTTGGGACCAGTGGCCTCATTCTTCTCCTGCCCCCCAGAGTTAGGAGTGAAGATGTTGCAGAAGATGATGTGTATTGGCTCTCAGCTTTGCTGCAGCTGAAACAGTTGCTTCAGGCCAAACCTTTCCACCCCATAGTTCCTTTGGTGGTTCTAGTCCCCAGTCAGGAAGAGGAGGCCATGGAGAAAGAAGTAGAAGATGGTATGTAATTATTTCTTTGTCTTGAAAATACGAATGTTTAAGGCTGCCCCAAGTGGAACTGTTGCAACTGGGGCAGCCTTTCAGTGACCTCATCCAGTAAAGGGAGAGGCTGTGAAGTACAGCATTTCTCAGAGCTTTGCTAGAAATCCTGAGGCCTTCAGAGCTCCTCGATTTTGGCTTCAGGTTTTCCTCCACACCCAGTATTTGATCCTGAGAGTCTGTGGGCGGGGATGGAGGAGAGCAGCGATGCTGTGAATGTAATGCAGAGCGTGTGGTCCGAAGAGGTGTGTTCTTTCTTGGTGTAATGGTGAGTTTTCTTATTTTTTCAAGGGTTGATGCTGCAGGACTTGATTTCAGCCCGGCTTATTTCGGACTACACCATTGTGGAGCTCCCAGGTTCTGTCAATGACTTAGAAGGCACAAGAAGGGTAAGGGACAGCAAGAGATAACAAATTATAATCTCAGTAGCTTAAACAGCAAGTGAGTCTTGTGTAATGGGATATTTTTTCCATTGGATTTTCTGTAACGTGGTTTTTGTTAAAAAAGTGCTCTTAACCATTTTTCCACACACCTGAATCTGCTGGAGTGGGATACTTGCTTTTTAATAGTGATTGCAACATCAGCCAGAGCTATTCTGAAATGAAATATTTCTGGTACTTTTCCATTATTTGTGACTGTTCTGTTTTCACTGACCAGAGATCAGTGCCACTTGCTACAAAAAAAAAAAAAAAAAAAACATAATTTAATCTGTGTAGTACTGAAAACTGCACTGAGACCAAAATTCATGGATTCCCCTAAGTCTGCTCTTCTCTGCCCTGCCTGTGTTCTTGCCCACCAGATGAGTGCTGGTGGTGAGGAAACCTGTTTATCCTTAAGCTCACAGTTCTGTAATGCAGAGGACACTTTGTAGCTCTTTTGGCTGCTGTGATAATCACCCAATATTATCCCATGTTGGTGGATGGGACTGAGAGATGCCTCTGTCCTCTCATGTTCTCTTTGTGAAGAGGGATTGTACAGATCTTTCCCTGACAAGCCCAGCGTGATGCTCCCCACCAGACCCTCACAACTTCCATCTCTGCAGTTCAAGGACTGCCAGGGTCAGACCTGGCTTCTATGGAAATCTGTAGGTCTGTCCAATTTTTCCTGGAAAAGTTTTCAACATCCCCGGTGTCCTGCAGCAGGGAATTCCACTGCATGCCTGTACCTCACGTGAACAGCCTCTTTTCTCTGTCTCCCTGAGCCTGCTGCATAGGAATTTAGTTTATGGCCACTTAGTTGGCGCACTCTTGTTGCAAACGTTGGGGATGACGAGAGCTGATTTCTTTGCACTTTGCTGCATGCTGCCTTGGATAGTGTTACATCAAACTTAGGGTTGCAGAATGGAATCCTTTGTGTCCTGATCACTGCAGAGCAGTTTCCAACCAGCCCTGTTCTGTGTGTCCTAGATCTCCGTGGCTGTGGGCTGGCTGGTTTCCCAGTGTCCTGACTCCCTTGAGCTGTGCAGTCAGCCCCTTCAGGAGTACATTGAGGATGGGATTGACAGTGAATTTGGCAAGCGCTTCTACCATGACTGGAAGGAGAGACGTTTGGCTGGCCTGCCGTCCCAGGAGCCCGGGGTCATCATAGAGCTCTACAACAGTGTGCTGCAGTTTCTGGCAGATGTGGCGTCCTCGGAGCAACTTTTTGACTTGTCTTGGCCTGTTACAGAGTTTTCAGAACCTGGGGGTAACACGGTGTTGCCCCACCTGCAGTGGAACGTGCCGGATCACCTGGCCTGGCTCAAGAAGGCTGTGCTGTCCTTCCAGATTCCATACCTCGATCTGCCTCCGTTAGGTGGTAGGTACTTCACACAGTAATACCTTCTTGGCAGCACGTGATTCTCCAAGGTGTGCCTGTGCTGCCTTGGTTCTGGCACAAATTCTTGCAGTTTACTCTGGTGTTGTTTTTTTTTTGTTGTTTGGCAGCTCCTTGGCGTCCCGTTTGCCACATGGTTTTTCAGTATGTCTCCCAGATTGCAAGTTCTTCCCACACTCAACCACTGATCCAGTCTCAAGTGGAGAATCTGCTGAGCAAAACTTACCAGAAGTGGAAAAACAGAACAGCTGGGAACTCTGATGAAGATGGACCTTCTGTTGATGAGATCCCTTGGGATTGTATCTTGGCAGTCTGCATTGATCATAAACTGAGAGACTGGAAACCACCCAAACTGCCTCTTGCTCCAGGTATTGCTCCTATAACATGGATGAGACTTCCTTTATGATGGTATTTAATACCTTGCCAGTGGTGCCTTTATGCACCAGCAAATGACATGTAGCAGGGAGGGAGCTGTGGTCTTGCTGTGGTTCTGCACATCTGTTTTCTCTTTGGAGCATGTGTTTAGTTTTAATTATGACTTGACTTGATGCTGTGATTTCAAAAATGTCTCTGGTTCGAGTCTTTCAGCCCTGCCCTCCCAGTGTGAGGGAGTTTGCTTTAACCAAAGGCCAGGAATTGGCCCTCAGAAGCCATGTCAGCTGGGATGGCAGGATGCCATGGTTAATTAGCACTTCCATGGATTAATGAAGTTTATCTCAAATTCTCTTTGCTTCTGATTTCAAGCATGAGGGGGTTTTTTTTCTTAACTATAGGGAGCCTCTTTTAATGAAATGGCTACTTAATCCGTTGAATTTGGATGCAATAGAGTTTTTAAAAGTAAGAGAGAACACCATTTTACACCCTGCCAATAATCTGGTATCTGTTCAGTTCAAGAAGGCTCCTTTTTGCAAACAGGTTACAACTGAAACCTACTTGAAAGTGAACACTGGCTTTTTCCCCAAATTGCCTTTTTAATACTGAGCTTTTGCTCCGAAGGAGAAAATCTGTGCAAATGATAACGTTGGGCTTGGGTTTTTTTTTTTGCAGAAGCACTAAGTAAAGATGGTCAGATTCGTGTGTACTTCTTCAAGGAGCATTTAAAGAACTACACTCTCCCTTTTTCGTGGGATCAAGCCAGACTGCGCACGCAGGAGGAGATGCGGCGAGGCCATGAGAGGTGAGGTGGCTGCTGGCACTGCCTGTGGGAGGGAGTAGCTGTTCATGGAGACTTCCAACAAGGTTGTTTGGGACCTCTGCACTGCTGAAAACCAGCGTATGGCATCCTCCCAGAAGGTGCCTCTGCACATCTGAAATGATGTGTAAGGCTGTGCTGAAACAGGGCAGTGTAGGTAGGTTTTATTTGTACAGGGCTACTCGGCTCTCACAGAAATTGGTTACCTGGGGAGTGCTGAAAGTGCTGTAAGAGCAGAAATGAACTTCAGGTCGAAATTGCTGCTGAGGCTTTGGAGTTGCCCAGAGCATGGAGGGAAAACTGTGAGGCTGAGAAAATGCTGGGTAGGTTGAGGGGGGAGGTTGCCTTAGAGCTGCATGGCATTATAAAGTACTTGAGTTCTCCAGGGTCTAGCTCATTTCCCTAGCCTCATTCAGAGGAAAGCCACTTTCTTTCCTCTTGGAAGCTTAGCTGCAGCTGCTGAGGAGTGGGGGATGTTTGGGGTGAATCCTAGGCTCCTGTCAGATTAGTTGCTCTCTAATCCCATCCCAAGTGCATTGGACCATGGCACAAGAGCATTATTTCTCCAAATGATCACTTCTCACTCTGTGCTATTTCCCATCTTCAAGCTAATAGGGAAAAATCAACACGCTTATACCAATTCCTGTGCTTTTGTTTGTTGTTGTTTTTTTTTCTTCCCCCTCTCAGGTTAAGGATAAAATCTCCCCAGTCCTTTAAGAAACCCTTCAGCATCTCCATGATGCCAGACCAGTATGGCTCTGGCACGAGCAAGCTGTTGGGTCAGGAAGTGAGCATTCCCAGCACAGATGAATTCACAGACATGTCCTTGGCCCAGGAGCATCTGTTGGCACAGCTGCAAGTGGAAAAAGTAGAAAACAAGAGGTAAGTTCCCAGAGCAGCATCTTTGCAGCTTCAGCCCAGGGCTATAAACAGTTTCTAACTTGTATGGAATGGGAAGCTGAACAGTGCTAGGAAACAGCCCAGTCTGTCCCCAGTTTCATCTGATTTCATCAAGCACATCAGTATTGTTCCCTGCTGTCTCCTGCTTGTATCCCAGGAACAGTCCAGGATGTTACAAATTCTTGGAACTTTCAGGAATGCTTGGAAACTCTGTGGTCATACATGCCACCAGGACTGAAGCAGTACAGTGTTGCACAGTGGTCTCTGTGTCCTCCTGTGTCACAGATGTCAGTAAAGTCATGTCTGGGATGTCAGTTTTTAACGACGCAGATCACAGAGGAGAAGAACTAAAGCTTTTGAGGTTGGCCCGAGAGGTTTTTGTCTCTTCTGCCGTTCCCATCAGTTGGATGTCTTCAGTCTGTGTGGCTCCTTTCTGTACCACATTCTTCTGTAGGGGATTTTTGAAATAGCAATGGTCTGTGTCAGACCATGGAGGTCAGGCACTTCTAAACCCAAAACTCTTAGTGAACCCGGTGGTTACATGCACAAAGCCAGGCTGCCATCTGACTTGGTGCTCTTTGTTTTCCCATCTAGGTTTGAGGAACAGTTGCACCGATACCTAACTGAGGACGTTGAGCCCCTTGGGGATCTCTTAGGTCTTCCTCTCTACCTCCCCCAGTCTCTGCTCTCCAGCTCAGCTGTCACCTGCCCCTTGGTGAGGAGTCCCTTGTCAGCTGCTCAAGAGGTAAGATAAGGTCGTCCTGAGCATTGACTAAAGCTCCGAGGAGTGCAGTAGTTGCAAAACCTCTGGTGCGAGTTACCTTGGGAGAAAAATCTCTGTCTCATCTCTTTTCCTTCTCTTCAGGCTGGGAGTCAAGACAGGCACAAGGTTTTGGAGCCAGAGCGAAGCCCTGTGCTGTCAGACAGACTGAAACACTTGCAGCAGCTCCTCAGGGCGGCCAAGGAGGCTGAAGCTGCCTCTGAGCTCCACCTCTCTGCTCTGGTGGACATGGTGGATATTTGAGCAGAGCTGAGATCCAGACACTCAGGAAGAAATCCAGGTCCTGGTGACTGAACAGACACACTCCTGGGGACATGTTGCAGAGCAAGCAGGTGTTCTCCTGGGATAAGAACACAGAGCAGACCTGGCCCCTGCTCACATGGCTGCCTTCCCCAGGGTCAACGTGTCCTGGCTGGTCTGGGACTCCCTCCTTTTCCCCTCCAGAGCCATGGAGATGAGTCAAAAGCTTTTCTTGGAAGGCCTTACGTGACACTGGTGGTTTTTCTTTCTCCCTGCTCTCATTGTGGGTAAACACAGCCTCAGCAGGGGGAAGCTGTAAAGTAGTACAGGGTCCCTGGGAACACGGGAGCAACTGCTCCATGAACACAGTCCCTGGAATGTTGTCTCAGCTCTGTGCTTCCTTCTTGCAGGAAGCCTTGCAGCAGCACCCTGGTTTGAAGTTCCTGTTCTGGTCCCAGGAATGTCAATACTGGCATTCTCAAGTTGGGGCAAATCTATGTTGCTCAGTGTAAATCCAGAAAGATCTTCGTGCTGCTGGGCCCAAGGTTTACTCAGTATTTATACAGCGTTAAAACCAAGTGAGTTGCTTATTCCACGGATTCCATGGCATACTGGAGAGCAATTTGCTTCCTTCAGACGTCAGTGAACAGTTACGGAGAAACAATTTTCCATTTTTTTCTTTCCTTTGGAAGAGCAATTTGTCTGCATTTTCTAGCACTTAAAAACCTTTGGAAGCTGTAGACCTTTTGGTTTAATTCCCAGTAAATAGTATGAGGATGTACTTTGTGTCTGCAGTACTCCTGTACAGCTCATTTTCTAATTTTTTTTTTCTCCATACAAAATAAGCAGATTTTTCTCAGAACCTTCTGCCTGGTGAAATATAAATTACTGCAGTAAACACTGATTATTTTGCCTGCCAGACCCCAGTCTGCCTCCTTTTTCATTTGAAAATCCTCAGTAGTCCCAGAATGTCAGCTGCATTCCAAAAAGAATAATTCTATAGTTTTTTTTAAAGCATATAATTTTGATTATTTCTCTTAAACCCAAACTAGCAATAGTTGCTCAATATTAGGTTGAAAAAGGTGGTGCTTTGAATCTGTTCCTGCGCCACCTGCTTTTGTTGGGCCGAATTGGGAGAGTTCAACTGCTTTCTTGTGAAGTGAAGCCTCTGCCCTGCTGTTGCTGTTCTCAGTTTGTCTGGAATTCAGCTGTCAAAACCCAAAAGAGCTTGGGGAGCGCGGCTGTAAATGTGTTTTGTACCTAATAAATTTTCGGTGTCTCGAGAAGGCGGCGGCGGTGTCTCGTTCCTCTGACCAAGCTGGCGGTGCAGGATGCTCCGTGTTCCCTCTGTGGTACCCGCGCATCCTTTCACCGGAAGGGTCCCCGCGGGGGCGGCGGCAAAAAAGGCCGACGAGGGTGGGATTCGAACCCACGCGTGCAGAGCACAATGGATTAGCAGTCCATCGCCTTAACCACTCGGCCACCTCGTCTTGGTTGCCCCACGCCCTTGAGGCCCCCACGGGCGAGAGAAAGAAGAAGGGAAAAAGAAGAAAATTGTGCCCTCTCTGAGGCTCGAACTCAGGACCTTCAGATTATGAGACTGACGCGCTGCCGGCTGCGCTAAGAGGGCTGCTATGGCAGCGGCACCGGCGGCGCCTGCAGCGAGCGGCGGGGGGGGGGGGGCGNGAGCGGCGGGCGGGGCGGGCAGGGGGCGCTGCGGCGGCGCCGTCAGGCCGGCAGGGGGCGACAGAGGCGCGCGGCGGGACGAGGTGGCCGAGTGGTTAAGGCGATGGACTGCTAATCCATTGTGCTCTGCACGCGTGGGTTCGAATCCCACCCTCGTCGGCCTTTTTTTGCCACGGGACCCTCCGCGGCGAAAGGATGCGCGGGTACCACGGAGGGAAGNTTCAGATTATGAGACTGACGCGCTGCCGGCTGCGCTAAGAGGGCTGCTATGGCAACGGCACCGGCGGCGCCTGCAGCGAGCGGCGGGCGGGGCGGGCAGGGGGCGCTGCGGCGGCGCCGTCAGGCCGGCAGGGGGCGACAGAGGCGCGCGGCGGGACGAGGTGGCCGAGTGGTTAAGGCGATGGACTGCTAATCCATTGTGCTCTGCACGCGTGGGTTCGAATCCCACCCTCGTCGGCCTTTTTTTGCCACGGGACCCTCCGCGGCGAAAGGATGCGCGGGTACCACGGAGGGAAGACGGAGCATCCTGCACCGCCAGCTCGGTCAGAGGAACAACACACCACCCCCTTCTCGAGACACCACTGCCTTTTCGAGCCACTGAAAATTTATTAGGTACAAAACACATTTACAGCCGCGCTCCCCAAGCTCTTTTGGGTTTTGACAGCTGAATTCCAGATAAACTGAGAACAAGCGCAGGGCACAGGCTTCGCCTCACAAGAAACCAGTTGAACTCGCGGTCCTGCAGCAGCACCATGTTTTGGGAAGGAGGATGGCAGGAGTCTTGGAGCACGTGCAGGTTTCCAGAAGGATCCAAAAAGCAGCTTCCCAGAAAGAAGCCTTGATGATAATGATGGAATTCGCAAAATTACCTTAGCCAGCGGTAAACTGAACGAGAAGCCTGCTAATATTCTGTGGGATGACACATGTGAAGAACTCTTAATCAAGTTAAGGTTGATAAGAACTGTGTGAATTCACCAATTTTATATGTTTTAGTTAATACTTATAGTTGTGTGTTGTTAGATAGTTTTGATGGAGTTTAGAAACGTGCATAGTTGTGTGTCAAGATACTTCTTTCATGTCCTTTGTAAGAACCCTGCGCAGTGGAAGACAAAGGTGCCTTAATGTAAACAATAGTTGCTTTTTCTCTACCTTTCCTGAAACCACATTGTAACTCACTGATGAAGGGAACTTAAACTAAACTTTCATTTTGGTTTGATGCAGTCAGGCTGTGTTATTTAACAGCTAAGGGCTGTAAGCCCCTATAAAGGCCCCTAGAATTGTGTCTGTGTAAAACTGACGTTGTGACACAGGAGAAAGCGAGAGGTTGCATCAGAAAAGCACAGCCAAGGTCCCAGTGGGGGGCGGCTGGAAGCCTCTTATTCCAAGAGAAATCCTTAAAAGAGCGATTGCTGCAGAAAACGACTGTCGAGAAGTAAGGCAATAACCTTCCCAAAAGGAGGATGCAACCGCAAAGCAAACCGGGCCAAAGAAGATGCGAAACCATGGATGGATACCTTGAATACTGTGAGGCGTGGGGGCAGAGAAGGTATGGAAGAGTTCTTGCCCCGGGAGTTGTTGAACATGCTCACTCATCGTAACTGTGGCTGGACATGCGCCCCGAGGGCTCCTGCACCAGTGATATCAACTTCAAGGCGTGGCCTCTGCGCCAGTGGCCACCACCAGCACCCTCTTTATCTGCTTCAAGAGGCACATCCTGGAGGGACTGGGGGCTGCCTGGGGCCAGGGGGACAGCTGGAGCCCCAGATGATCTGTGTCTCTCCTGCTGCCCGTGACAACCACTGGAAACGTGCTGTAAAGGTCCCTCGTGCTGTGATGCAGCCCCTGTGCCTGGGGTCCCCTCTTCCAGTACCCCAAATCCACCAGGAGATGTCTCAGCCTCGCTACCCTCAGAGGGTACATTCCCCTTGTCCCCCATGGGCTTCATAACTGCATTTCTGCCGCTGTTGGCCCCCTGACACCTACCCTGCCGCCCAGGGATGCTTCGAAGTCCTTTCTGTCCCCACTGAGATTTCCAGGTGTTCCCGAGCATCCCCTGCCCTACCCTGAAATAAGCTCTTGGTAAAAGTACTCACCCAAACTGCTCCAGGGCAGTGTTGGCATCATTTTGAGGGAGCAAACGGGGAACCCTCCAACTTGGGGCATGGAGGAAATACAACCCCTCTGTGCCCAGGCACCGCTGGGAGTCAGACCCAGGATCTCCTGTTTATTAGATGGGCACTTTGACCAGCTGAGCCGCGGCACCCACTCACCCACCGCCGAGGGGTGCCCCATGGCCACAGCCCTGCCCAGCCCATCCCCATCTCGCTGCCGCCCCAAAACCAGGCTCACCCCGCAGGACTGCCTGGCCAGGGCATGGGCGTGACACTCCAGGGACCGGGGACAGCCTTGTGTGATGCGCTCCGTGTCACGCTGAGCTCAAAGCCCCGGCACCGCGGGTGTCCTTGGTGGGTAGAAGGCGATGCCCGGGTGGCATCGAGCTCCGCACCGGCCGGGGGGACACAGGGCAGCGCCCAGCAAAACGAAGAGGGCTCGTCCGGGAGTTGAACCCGGGACCTCTCGCACCCTAAGCGAGAATCATCCCCCTAGACCAACGAGCCACGACGCGTGGCTTTTTCTG
>VWZG01013356.1:25723-58195 GCA_013396735.1 Grallaria varia | reverse complement strand
CCCTGACACCGTCCCGGTGGGCACAGCCCCGACACTGCCCCGGTGGGCACAGCCCCGACACCGCCCCGGTGGGCACAGCCCCGACACTGCCCCGGTGGGCACAGCCGTGACACCGCCCCGGTGGGCACAGCCCTGATATCGCCCCAGGGACGCCGCCCCGGGGACGGCGGCGGTGGCGCTGCTGTGTCCCCCCTTGGAAAAGGCAATCGCGGCTGTGATGGCCGAGGGGTGAAGGCGTTGGACTCGAAATCCAATAGGGGTTCCCTGCGCAGGTTCGAATCCTGCTCACAGCGATTGGTTTTAGCTGCTGCCCCCACGGGAATTCGCCCCAGTCCTTCCTCTCCTCTCACCTTCCGGCCACAAATAGCCCTTTCCTGGGCCAGTTCCCTGCGCAGGTTCGAATGCCTTGGACCACTTCCCGTGGGGCCAGGAGAAATTCCCCCACCACCAGAGGGACAGGGTGGGGACCACTGGGAGAGTCCAGACCCCAGGTTGGCAAGGGTGGGGTTGTTCGCTTTTTGCCCATGGACCAGCTGGGACCCACACCAAGGCAAAGGGGATGGCTGGGAAGCCCAACGCGGGTTCAGGGGTGCGGTTCCACCTTCAGGTGTGAGAGGACCAGGGTCCAAGTCCCAGAGGAGTCGATTTGAGCAGAGCTTGTCTTGTTTTGCCCAGGAGGTACAGAGCTCTTTGGGATCATCTGCTTGTTCCCCCCAGTCACTGCAGCCTGGGGGCTGCCATGGAGGGTGGGCACCCACTGTGCACCACTGCTGTGCCCCCCAGTCGTGCCTGCAGGCAGCCCCAGGGCTTTTATGGTGGGTCTGGGTGGCTCCAGCAGCCCCGCAGCCGGCAGGGAGGGATCTGGGGGAGCAAAAAGACTTGGAGATGCTGGGGGTTGATCCCAGGGCCTCTTGCATGCAAAGCAAGCGCTCTCCCGCTGAGCTACATCCCCCTGTACCTGAGCAGGATGGGGCCTGGATGAGTCCCCGCTGCCCCCGCGGTCCTCCCACCCCTGTGGCCGCTGGATTAAGGGAAGTTTGTGCATCATGAACAGCCCCAAACTTGGTGGGCACAGTAAGATGGACTTCCTTGTGCCAGGCTGTGCCAGGGGCAAAAGGCAGCATCAGCCAGCCTCGCCAAGCCCCAAAATTGTGGGGCACAGATCTGGGGGTGCAGAGGGGTGCAGCACACTAGCTTGTTGGTCTAGGGGTAGGATTCTCACTTAGGCTGTGAGAGGGTTTAACTCCTGGACGAGCCCTCCTTTTGGGCACTCCTCTTCTTTGACAGTGGCATAACCAGGGCCCTGGCACAGAGGGGTGGGTGCCCCTTCCTGGCCGGGTGCATTGCTGTGAGCAGGATGGGCCCCCAAGGCTGGCACTGTGTGTCTCAAGGGTGACGGCCCTGGGGGCAGAGCAGGACAAGCAGTGGGGCAGCGGTGGGGCTGAGGGGACTTGGCCAACCCTCCCTCCCCTTGTCGATGTGAAGTTAGAGGCAGGTCAAAGAAACGACATTGTATTGTCCCAAAAATAGGACAGGAACTTTATTGCAATAGTGGAATAATGCAGTGCAGAGTATCAGAGGCTGCGATTCTTATAGACCTGAGTCTGGACACATGTCCAAGGACCATTGGTTTCTCTATACATAAATAATTGGACACACAAACCGCACATGTCAGAAAACATTACTCATCACTTTAGAAACCGGATATCTGTTCCAGGTGTTACAGCTTTCCTTCCGTGCATATCACCCTGACGTGTGCAGAAGGTTCCCAGCATAGTCCAGCTATTCCACAGAGACTTCAGGCCAGCTGAAGTCTACCCACACATCCCCTGCCCTCACACAGGGGGCTGTGGCTTAGCAGGTGAGCACCTGGTTTGCACACAAGAGGTCCTGGGGTCAACCCCCAGCATCTTCGTGTCTTTTTCCCTCCAAGACCTGCTGCACCCTGGGCATCCTTGGAGGATGCTTCCCTTCGGTCCCTGTCTTGTTGTGAGGCACCTGGAACACCCCCAGACATTCCATTTTCCCAGCCCTGGCAGGTGTGGGCACTGTGGGTGAGCAGAGCCCTCACACCACGCTGGGGAACATTTTGTCCCTGGAGGAAGAGCCCAGGGCAAAGTGGGGTGTCCCTGCTGTCCCTCACTGTCCCCATCGGAGAACAGGGGAGCTGTGGCTGTGATGGCCGAGGGGTGAAGGCGTTGGACTTGAAATCCAATAGGGATTCCCTGCGCAGGTTCGAATCCTGCTCACAGCGATTGGTTTTATTTACCCATGGCTGGATGGAGCAGGGGGGCCCTCCAAGAGAACCCCATCCCATGGGATCTCACTGGCTAAAGAGTGAGGGCGCAAGGAGAGGGCAGTGCTCCTGCACTGGGCACTGCTCCACTTGTGGACCATGGGCTCAGCTCTATGGAAGAGGATGACATTTCCTTTTGGGCGCCCACTGCCAGGCATGTCCTCTGTGGGTGGGGGAACCTGCTACCAGGTACAGAGGGCGTGGGCAGCCTCCCCAGCTTGGCCACAGCACCCTGGCGGGGATGGTTCCCCCACTGCTGGGAGCAGGGCATTGCTCAGTGCCTGCGGGCAGAGACATGGCACAACCATGGCCAGGGCTGGGCTCCTCCTGGGTGGGGGAACAGCAGAGGAGGGGGGTCCTGCCGCCACTGCAGCCTCAGGGAGCAGCTCTGCTGAGCTGCAGGTGCATCCCCCGCCTCTGGAGAGGCCTGCCAAGGTAGGCACGAGGTCATTTATTATCACTGGCCCATGGAAGGGTTTGAGGAGAAAAAAAAACCTGGAGATGCTGGGGATTGAACCCAGGACCTCTTACATGCGAAGCAAGCGCTCTCCCACTGAGCTACATCCCCTACCTGAGGGTTTTGCTGCCCCCCCTGCTCCTCCTGGCCTCATTTTAGAGCTAAGGCAGGTACAGCCCACGGCCATGCACAGGGGACATCCCCGCGGCCAGGGAAAGGCAGGGGTGACCTCCTGGCTGTGACCATCCATCAGGACCAAACCGAGCTGCCACAGGGCCCACTCCACCCCAACCAGTTCTGTGAATGCTGCAAGTGAAGGAACGGGCTCCTCACCCCCCACAGCACCCCGGCTCGTTGGTCTAGGGGTATGATTCTCGCTTCGGGTGCGAGAGGTCCCGGGTTCAACTCCCGGACGAGCCCTTGTTTTGGGCATCGCCCTCCCTTGGGCGCCACATCTGGCTTGGGTGGAACATCTGGCTCGGGCGGCACATCTGGCCCCTGGCTGCGGGGTGGGACCAGGGCCAGGGTAGTGAAAGGGCAAAGGAGCCTGGTGGAGTGGGGAAGGGCGGGATGTTTTGGGTGAGAGCAGCAATGGGGACGGTGGACAGTCCAGTTGGGAGCCCTGGGCACCAGTGGGGGCGAGGGGACTCATCCAGGCCCCTCGCAGCCCTTGCACAGCAAGGGGGATGTAGCTCAGCGGGAGAGCGCTTGCTTTGCATGCAAGAGGCCCTGGGATCAACCCCCAGCATCTCCACGTCCTTTTGCCTCCGCCGAAACCCCTCCCTGCCGGCTGCGGGGCTGCCAGAGCCCCCCACAACCCCCCAAAACATCCTGCAGCTGCCTGTGGGCACGGCTGGCCTGGCATTGCCTCCTGGCACCCGAGGAAATGCCCGCGGTTGTTTCGCTCCCTGTCCCGGTGCTGCGGAGGGACCCGNACACTTCCCCGCACATTTCCCCGCACGCTTCGCCGCTTCCCGGCAAAACACGCTGCCCCCACACCTCACCCCGCACAGCGCCTCTGCCCGACGGCCCCGCACAAGCCCCCGCCTGCTGCTGCAAAGCACCGCCCCTTCCACACGCTCCGACGCCCCGCCAGGGGCTTTGGCCACAGATCGACCCCCCCGTGCCCCAAAGCTGCTGCCGGGGGGAGATGGGGAGATGCTGCCGCTCACCTGCAAGCCCCGACCCCGCCACGAGGGACCCCCGCACTCCCACGGGGACCGAGGGCCGCGCACAGCCCCGGCTGCCCCCGAGCCCCGCAACCCACCGGCCACCCGCGGGCCAGGGGTGCGGGTGGGGGCTGCGCATCGCGGCTCGTTGGTCTAGGGGGATGATTCTCGCTTTGGGTGCGAGAGGTCCCGGGTTCAAATCCCGGACGAGCCCTTCTTCTTTTTGCCCACCCACCGCCCCCCGCTGGCGTGGCACCACCGCGGGGTGACGGGAAGAAGCCAAGGGATGGATCAGCGGTCCCTCCGCTGTGGGCAGGATGGACCCCCCAAGCGAGGTGGTGCCGCAGCAGGATGATGTAGTTCAGATCAACCCCCCCAGCATCCCCATGACCTCTTCCCAGAGCCCCCTGGACAGCCCTGGCACTGCCTCCTGGTACCCCGAGGCTCTGCAGAAATGCCCACGGCTCTTTGCCTCCCCTGTCTGGGCACTGCAGGGCAGGAGAGGACTCTGCTTTCCTTTCCTACAGGCTCGAGGTGTCTCTAGGGGTGAACGTCAGTGCTTGAGGGAGCAGCTGGGCAGGAGGAGGTTGGTGGGTGTCAGAAAGGGGGGTTCGTCTGGGAGTTGGACCTGTGGCTCTTGTACCCTAAGTGAGAATCAAAACCCCTAGACCAGCGAGCCGGGCTACTCTGCTCCCCCCAGCATGTGGGAGAATCCACTCAGCAGCCTGGGATTGTCCCTCACCACCCCACTCCACTTGAGTATCTTTTTTCTGACCTCTCCCGGGTCTGCAAAACCTGGAGAATCCCGGGGGTGTGTGCCTGTGGCTCCCTCCTGCCCCGGGGCCATCACAGTCCCTGTTGAGGGGCCTTGAGCTGCTCGCCAGGGAGGAGGAGAAGGAGGAGGAGGACGAGGAAGAGGAGGAGGAGGACGAGGAAGAGGAGGAGGAGGACGAGGAAGAGGAGGAGGAGGACGACTTGGGCTGCCCCAGCTGCCAGTGACCCTCTCACACCAGCTCGTCCCGGGGTCCCCAGTGTGGGTGTCAGTGAGCTGGGTAAAACCAGTAACTGCGAGCAGGATTGGCACCTGAGCAGGGAATCCCTACTGGACTTCGGGTCCAACACCTTCCACCTTCCGCCCTCGGCCATCCCAGCCCCAGTGGCCCCGCAGAGGAGGGACACCGGGCGCTGTCCCGGCCACCCCCGCTGTCCCCCGTGTGCCCCATTGTCCCCTGAGCAGGGAATTGTCCGCAGTGTCCCCCCGCAGAGTGGGGGTGCAGGGACAGCTGCGCATCGCGGCTCGTTGGTCTAGGGGTATGATTCTCGCTTAGGGTGCGAGAGGTCCCGGGTTCAACTCCCGGACGAGCCCTCCTTTTGCCCACCCCCCGCTCCCACCGGCCCCTGACACTGCGGGGCACTCACGGCACCAGCGCAGCCCCACCGGCACGCTCTGCCCGTGGCCTTTAGGCACAAAAACACATCCTGATCTACTTGGCAGCCCTTCCCCTCTTCCCACTCCCTCCGCAGCCCGCTGGCACCTGAGGGACACCCAGAGCCCCCTGAGCTCCCTTTGCCCAGCCCGGGCAAGGCAGCTGAGACGGGCATTTGGGGCAGTGAGGAGAACCCGCGGCACGGGCTGTGCCAGGGGGATGTAGCTCAGCGGGAGAGCGCTTGCTTTGCATGCAAGAGGCCCTGGGATCAACCCCCAGCATCTCCACGTCCTTTTGCCTCCGCAGAGACCCCTCCCTGCCGGCTGCGGGGCTGCCAGAGCCCCCCACAACGCCCCCAAAACACCCTGCAGCTGCCTGTGGGCACGGCTGGCCTGGCATTGCCTCCTGGCACCCGAGGAAATGCCCGCGGTTGTTTCGCTCCCTGTCCCGGTGCTGCGGAGGGACCCGGTGTCCCTTCCCAAGAGGCTTGGGATGGCCCTCGGGATGCGCATCGGTGCTGGAGGGACCATCCCGGTGGGAGGAGGACAGTGGGAGCACCAAGGAGGGCTGGTACAGGATTTTACCTGTAACCAGGGCAGTGCCCTGGGGAGTCCCAGGATGCTGGGCTGAGATGTGAGACTGAAGCCGTCACCTCGGGGCAGTGCAGGGGGGCAGCCGGTGTGGCTCTGCCAGAGCAAGGGGAGGGGCCAACATGTCCCTGTAGGGTCTGGGACCCTCAGACCCAGCTGGTGCCACTCACAGGATGTGTTGGGTTCCCTGTGCCAAGGGCTTGAGTCCGCGCTGGGGGTGCTCCCAACAGCAGACGGAGGTGGCGTTTGCAGCTGGGGTACCCCAAACCCGGGACTGCAGTCTGGGTCATGGGGGAAGAGGGGTGGGCAGAGGGGCGAGCAGAGGGCCAGGTGTTCTCAGGGCTGCCCAGTGACAGTGGGCATGTGGGCACCATGGCTCAGCTGGTCAAAGCGCCTGTCTAGTAAACAGGAGATCCTGGGTTCGACTCCCAGTGGTGCCTGGGCCTCAGGGGCTATTTTTCCTCCCTGTCCCAACCTGGCAGCGTTCTGGGGGTCTTCCCACCCCTCTGTCCCAGGTGACCAGTGGCGGTTCCCGCTCCTCTGCCCAGGTGAGGTTCCCACCCCTCTGTCCCAGGTGACCTCACTCCAAGGGTAAGATGTTTCCTTCTGCTTCCTCTCCCTTGAAAGCTCACAGTGGAGAGATAGCCCGAAATGCCTCCAGAATCCAGGGAGCTGAGGAAATAAAAGAGGTACATTTGATGCTGTCTCGTCCCCTCCACCATCTTCCCTATTTCTTGGCACAACTGGTCCTGAATCACGTAAGAAACCCCTGTGGACAGAGGCTGGGTGTGGGTGAGTGATGGAGAAACCTGGTGCACGCACTTTTATGGCAAAAATAAATGCCACGTTGCCCTTTGCCACTCTCTGAAAGCAGAAGGGAACATGGAAAGGGGCAAACGGATCACAAACACTTCCTTGCCTTCCTGCCCCTCCATGAGAGGGGCTGCCATGGCTCTGCCTGACCAAAGGACACCCCAAAGGACCAGCCCCAGTTTTGCAGTCTGCGGTCAAGAAAAAGGAAAAAAAAATCTGCAAAAAAAACATCTGACATCGGCGACGAGGTGGCCGAGTGGTTAAGGCGATGGACTGCTAATCCATTGTGCTCTGCACGCGTGGGTTCGAATCCCACCCTCGTCGGGTCCCCCTGGAGCCGCCCAAGGGGATGTTTTTGGTGCCGCCCCCAGTGTTTTCCTGCTCTCTGCGTTTTGCTCTGCCGCGTGAAGCGCCCACCGCATGTGCCTCCCAATTGCTGCTCGGACGGGGTGAACCTGCTCCTGGGCCCTCAGGGGCTGGTGCTGCCCTTCTGGGCAAGGTGCCCCACGCCTGACAGGGGCTAGTGTTGTCCTTCTGGGCAAGGTGCCCCACGCTCTGGGGCAGGGGCTGGTGCTGCCCTTCTGTGCAAGGTGCCCCATGCCTGACGGGCTGGTGTTGCCCTTCTGTGCAAGGTGCCCCGTGCCCCACGCTCTGGGCCAGGGGCTGGTGCAGTCACCATCCCCCTCCATTCCCTGAGCCCACCTGCTGTCCTGCCGCCCCACCACCTCTTCTCTGTGGAAGAACATTGGGACACAGACATCTTGGGCCCCGAGAGGAGGTGGCTGTAGCCCTGGGAAAGCAGCAGAAAACACCACCTGTGTCCTTGGGCCAGGCCTGGGAAAGGAGAAAGAATTGAAGAAAACAACCAAGAAGAGCAAGAGTGTGTTTTGAGATTTGCCAGCATGAGGAGAGGTGACGTCCACCTACCAGAAGATGGACTAAGACCGATGGACAAGAACACCAGCCAATGATATATAGCGACAGTAATAAAATAGTATAAAAGTAAAGCGTTCTGTTCTGCTTTGGCCTTTTGCTTTTACTTTTCCTGACCAAGTGTTGAGCCTGTGTTTTTTGACCATCGCTACACTTATCGAGGCAAAATACCAAACTGTGGGCAGGGGAGGTCAGGACCTGGTATCCCTGGGCATCCCCATTGTGCCCATGGGAGCCAAAAGTCATCCTGGCTGCCTTGATGAGCCATCGCCACAGCCCAGAGGTGCTTGTTCTGAGGATGTGTTGGCAGCTCCTTCCTGTGTCTGCAGCAGCGCTCACGGTGGAGATTCCCGGAGAAAGAACTGGCTGAGCTATGGCAAGGTGA
The DNA here is from genome assembly GCA_013396735.1 of Grallaria varia. Classification (NCBI taxonomy): domain Eukaryota; kingdom Metazoa; phylum Chordata; class Aves; order Passeriformes; family Formicariidae; genus Grallaria; species Grallaria varia. The sequence goes on along the minus strand of VWZG01013356.1, from coordinate 50,125 downwards.
AGAGGAAAGAGGCAAAACCACCTCTGGAATCCCAGAGGTCTTGCCGAGAAGGAAGCCTTGCATCTGGCAGAGCGTGTCTGTGCTTCAGTGCACCTGGGGAAACGCATCGTGACAGCCTTGCCAGTGCCTTCCCGACTCCTTTCCACTGAGGAACAATGCCATGGCATCAAGGCAAAGTGAAGATGCTCAGGCTTAGCTGCCCACACTTTTTTTACCTTCCCTGTGGCCACATGTCCTTCCCACGCCTTGGGGAGACGTGGGGACCAGCAGGGTGCTGCTTCCCCTCCATCAGCTTGTCCCAAAGCAGAAATCATGGTCAGGCAGCAGAGAGACACCGGCGCCATCTCATTCTGCTGCTGTGAGATGCTGTGGCGCTTGGACAGCTCTGCCACCATGGGAAAGAGGGATGTCCCTGCCTGGACAGCCAAGTGGCTTGCAAGGGATATATGGGAGATTTCCTGGGGAAAAGGCAGGGCTTTGGGTGGAGCCCAGGTGAAAGACCAGCTTACAGCTGGAGATGGTGAAACGGGCAAGGGTGGTGGGTGCAGGGCTGTGGTGGCACATGGCATGGGGGTTGCTGTCACAGGATTGGACTTGGGGACTTGCAAGGCAGAGGCAGCCAGCAGAGGAGAGGAGGACACCCCTCAGCCCTGCCCTGGCACACGCGTGTCCCTGCCCTGGTGAGCATGTGACGAGTCCTCTTGAAGGAAACGTGCCAGCGTTGGTGATGCTGCGGAGCATCAGCCCACCCAGGGACCCAGCAATTATAGGGATCGTATGGCGGCATGAAGGTGGATCATCTCTAGCCCCAGGACAGCAGCTGGCAGCCAGAGCCTGGCTCTCCCCAGTGGCACCAGCTGGGCTCCGCTCCCTGGGCTGTACTCGGTGGCCCTGGAGCACCCTCAGTCTGCCCTGATGAGCACAAAGGTGGCCAGGATGCTCCGTGCCTGGGTCTGTCTGCATCAGGATGCTGCCTCCTGGCACTGGGGTGTCCCGCTCATCCATCAGCCATCTGGGAGTGGTCCCTGCATGTCCTGCTGCCGGGAGGCAAGCCTTGGGCAAGGGACCACTGCAGATGTTCTTTGGAGATGGGAGGCAGTGGGTCTGTTGCTGCTCCAAAACACGCCCTTGCCTTTGGCTTTCAGAAAAAATTTTGGGACAATTTTGGGGCAAGTTCCCACCCTCCAGCTGGTCTCAGGGACATCCAGCCCTTGGGTTGCAAGTGGGGAAATTGGGGTTGCAAAGTGCTGCTGAGGCTGCTGATGGGAAGGGAAACACACGGACTATTGGTCCTGGATCATGTTTCTCCTCATGTCCTTACCCGCAGGGAAAGGCAGGGCTGAGGTTGCCACCCATGGATCCATGCAGAAGTTAAGACAATGGGTCTGATGAGTTTGGTTTCAGTAAATTTTCTCAGGTTTGAGGTTCCTCCAGAGAAAGCCGGGTCTCAAATGAAAAGTGCTCATTCCCTGAAATAAACAGGCGTTGGAAAAAAATGGTCCTTGTTTGTCTCCCAAATATCTGCTCTATGGTCTTCCTTTTTTAAAAAAATCCTGTTCTTTACACAAATCTGATTATTTTAAATTCCTGACACGTGCCTTTTGTTTTCCCCTGTCCCCTTTCCCAGGAAAAGGACATGTTTCAGTCCACAGATCTGCTCCATTCAACACCATTCCCTCTCTAAGCACCCTATTGTGTTCATCCTGGGCATTGCTGGAGGTTACTCTGGGACACGGCGTTCCGATGTGAGCAGAACCTCAGGTACTGGGTGGCAAAAGCAAGACACACAGAGAGGCTGCAATTCCAAAGATCCCACTTTGTGTCTGGAAGCCTGGGAGGGAGTCACCCAGGGAGGGCTGTTTTTCCTGGGATCACGGGAGTGCACAGAGGCAGAAAATAAAGGAAATTAAAAAAAATAAAAATAAAAAAAGAGATGGAAACTGATTAGTGAAGGGGAAGAAACCCTGACTGGTAGGATTAAACAGCTGTCAGGCTGTGGGTCCAAAGTGCACTCATGGCATCAATTTGTTATTCAAGAGTGGTGCAAGAAGCAGCAAGGTAAGGCTTAGTAATAAACAAACAAACAAATAAATAGATAATGAAACCTCATCTTTTCCTGCTCACCAAATCACCGTTTAGGAGGTTATGATGAATCCACAGCCTCCTGCCTTACTCCAGGGGCTGACAGGGTGCTTCTCCCTGAAGCACGTGTCCTCTGCTGCACCTTGGAAAAGCTGATTTCCTTTTCCCCTTCCCAGAATATCACAAAACAGCTGAGTTTGATCCCAGGACCTCGGGAGAGGCTTTTTGACCCTGGCAGGCAGGGCAGGGCAGAGTCGCTGGGGACCATTCAGTGTGATCAACCATGGCCAGGTCATTCTTAGAACTAAAATGACCCCCAAAGCCCCACGAGGCACGTCTTTAACAGGATGCTGACAGCTCCAGGCATGCATAGTACCTGTGTCCCAGTACTGCCAGGGTTTATTCTGGGACAGAAGATGTTTATGCCTTCATCTGGTCTGTGCTGGTGTGAAATGAAAAGCCTTTTTCAAGCTTTCCTAGCCCTTAGAGCCCGATGCCTCATCGCCCTGTTTGGGACCACGTCGGTGACTCCCTCTCCCAACGTGGGGGTGATTCACGTTTAAGTGCAGGTTGGGATGTTTGGGGCTGTTTGGTAGCTAACAGGCTTCCAGCAGAGCAACCCAGTGTCACACCCTGTAATTAACCACATCTTCATGATGTCCTTCCATCATGAGGAAGCAGAGCTGTGACCTTCTAGCATATCCAAAGAGCGGGATGGAATGGCTCTTGAAAGTCAGCTCCCTGCACAGAATCGGTCACTTTCGGTGCATGTCAGTCACCTTTGGTGGTTGACTTCAGAGCCCACGATCACTTTGCTTTCACCATCTGATGTGCCTTCCAAGCAGGGTTTGTACCCCAGGTGCGAGGAATAATTGCCAAAAAGAGGGCAAACCCTCTAAGCGGATCCCGAACCAGAATGATTTAGTCCTGCTGCGCCAGCTCGTGCCCCTGTGGCCACATGGGTGATACCCAGCACCCTGCAGCCCCTCGTTTTTCCTGCCGTCCATGGGACTGCGGGGTTTAACTCCAAATGGATATTCCTTACGTTCAGCTTTACATCCCCAGTCTCACCTCAGGTGCACCAAGGAGCTGAATCGGTTGTGCTGAGAGGAAGGTGGGGATGCGCCTGCCCTAAATTCTGCTGAAACAGTCTCCTGCCTGGTGGCATAAAGACCTAAAACGTCCTCTGGCCTTAGGAAGGAAGGTAATTAATGCCTGTAGCCCAAATCATTTCAATCTTACTCAGTATTAAATGGAAGCAAAACATGACAGATGAAAGAAGGAACTGTTTAATCAGCTGGGGGAGCTTTCCAGGAGAAAACTGCTGGTTGTTGGGAAGTTTCAGGCGGAAGGTACGCACCTGTTCCCCCGGGGGCAGAGCCACCCTATAAAACTACAGGGACAGTGCCTGGCCCCACCACCTCTTCCCCGCTGCCGCCCTTGCCGCCTCCACCCGGGTAAGTCAAGACGGGTTCTATCTCCTTCCCACCAGGCTCTTGCCTGGCCCTCCATGGGAGTTCAAGGTTTATTACCTGCCTCCCTTCCGCCTGCGGAGGAACATTGGGGAAGGGTCCATCTCTGCCCCAAAACAAGGAGTGTGAGGAGCTGTGGGATGCAGGGCTTGTAGGATCTGCGACCACGTAAGCTGTTTGCATCCTGCATGATTTTCCTTGATGGAGGAGGGAAAAAAAAAGATTCAAACAGGACACGCCCAGGCTGCAAGGATCGATGTGTTCCTGTTCATGGAAGGGCATCAAACGTCGCTTCTGTCTCGGGATGGGGTAGCTCCGCTCGCACTGCATTGATTTAAGTGGGCTTTGCTACAACTGGATGCATCTTAGTGAGTGTCTTGCTGAAGACTGTCAGCTCGGGGCACGAGTGGGTCTGCTCTCTGTTCTCCAGCTCCCCCCAGACCTGCAGCTCAAACCAAACTCCTCTCGGTGTCCTGAGCGGTTTATGGGGCGAGGGAGGGGGGACGTCGGCTCCTTTGCCGTGTCTGAACCATCCAAACTCACTCTCTAGCTCACTCTGCCACACCTTCCATTGAGGGAGCTTCTTCGTGAGGTCCCAGGAGGGGCGGACCGGCCTCTGCCTTCCCTTTACACCCCAGCTCTGCCTTTCAGGTGCACGTCCTCGCCGAGCCATGTCCTGCTACGACCTGTGCCTGCCCACCTCCTGCGGCCCCCGGCCACTGGCCACCAGCTGCAACCAGCCCTGCTACCGCCGCTGCGGGGACTCCACGGCCATCATCCAGCCACCCACCGTCATGGTCACCCTGCCGGGGCCCATCCTCAGCTCCTTCCCGCAGAGCACGGCCGTGGGCTCCACGGCGTCGGCGGCCGTGGGGAGCTACCTGCGCTGCTGTGGGATCCCCGTGGGCCCCGCTGGCGCCCGGGGGCTGGGCAAGGTGGGACTGCTGTGCCTGGGCAGCGGGTTCTAGAGGTGTCACCAGAGGTCACCTCCTCCTCCTCCACCGGCCAGTGACAGCCGCGTGGCCATGTGCGGAAGGACAAACGAAGCACGAGGACCAAGACTGGGGGAAGAGGACTAAGGAGATGCCCCTGGGTTTCCCAGCTGCGGGGTTGTCCCAGGAGGAACCGCTCCAGAATGTGCCTCTCTGTGTGCCTTTCTCTTGCTAAGTCTTACTTCATATTTCCATGCTGCTGGCTGGGCATCAATGCTTCTAGCAGGCTGTAGGTGGCACATAATAGTCATGGGGTGGTGGGGAGGAGGATCACCATTTAGGGATTGGCTTGTCCCGTGGTGGGGTTTATCCATTTCTTTATTGAGCACTGGAAATGCATTTCTTACACTCTGAACTGGTTTACTCTCCTTCTCCTTCTCATTAAAGTCATGCTACATCACAGACTGAGTCTTCTGGTGTTCCTTGTTCTGGGGTTTAGAGGGGGTGACCTGCTCTGGGGACAACTTGTTGCCGGCAGGGAGGGTTGTTTTTTTGTATGAAACGGGAGTTTTTGCTGCCCAGCTCTTCACTGTGCTGACAGAAGCGTGTGGTTTTCTACGACCAGCCTGAAGGCAACTTCCTCAGGCTGGAAACCTCTCCTGCCCCACAGCAAGCACCTGCTTGGAGGTGAGAAATTCCCCCAGGAGCAGACTTATTGCCTGTTCCCTCGAGGAGCTTGGAACTCAAAGGTTTGACCCTTCAAAATGGCATTTACCCTGCATTTTGCAGTGATTTTTTTTTTTTGGCTGAGCTAAGGAGGATGGCCATGGGGGCAGGGAAAAAAGGTAGAAGTGGGAAGTGCTCCTTTGGGTGGGCATCCTACGCCCAACTCACCTAATGTTTAATGGGGGATAATGAAGAGTAAAAAATAAATTCCTAAGATATACCGGAACAAAACCAGACCTCAAAGATTAGGTTCTTCATTCTTGCTCTTTGCCACAGAATTCCCAACCTAAATGCAGGTGCACCTTGTCCTGCAGCCCGTGACCACAGTAGCATCCCCAGCTCCATCAGAGAAAAAGGAGTTCCTACCACGTGAAATGCAGTGCAGGGTTATCATCCAGGTTCACTCTGGGCCCAGAGTTGATGATCTTAAGGACCCTTTCCAACCTAAATGATTCTATGATTTGGAAGCCCAAATTTGTGGAGAGCTGGGGATGAACACTGATGGGTTAGAGGTGGTGTGGGGAGAGGCACCCTAAGATTTCTCAGAGACACCAAGTGCTGTGGACACTCCAACCTGTGGCAATGCCATCAGGAAAGATAATAATAAGGACATAGAGAAGAAACTATAATTTTCCTTTGTGCTCCAGATGCAGAGGCAAGGGCAACCAAAGGACAGGGAGCTTTGTTCTGTTGATGACTGGAGGGACATGCAGGTTCCATGCTTGGGACCTGGTCAGTTAGTTCAGGACAAGACTTTTCCCAAAGACTACAACCTCCAAACTTTAGTTGGGAATTGAAGAACAATTGTTCTATTTATAGGGGACGCGGGTGTCTCTGGGAGAAGATGTCAGGCACTGAGTAAAGCCTCTTTTTAAGATGCCGTGTATCTTTTCAGCTGATGGAAGGAGGAACAGGAGTATTTGCATAAAGCTTATGAGTGTTTATAATGAGGGATTATACTGAGCTCGAAAGCATGTTGGTCTTCAAAACCCTTTGACCAAGCCCAGCTGGTTTTATTGCTTGGGAGATCTTTGCAGAGGTGCCCCTAATTCGGAGAAAACTTGCATGGCAATGGCTCAGCAGCCAGGGGGCACTGGGAGAAGCCAGGAGGGGTGTTCAAGGGCTGCTCAGGTGTTTTTATCCCAGCTCTGGAAATTGTCTGCAGAGACTGGATGCAAAATTTTGAAAAAAAAAGAAATAAAAACGAGAAAAAGCGTTGGAATTCTAACAAAAGCTTTGTTGGGAAGCTGCAGGCCTCTGGGGCTTGAACAACTGCCTTCTACCAGCCTGATGCATGGGACAGTCCTGGATGGGGCAGGTGGAGAGAATAATGGCATTTTTATGTGGCTTTTCACTGAATGACTCCACTGATGAGGTTATACAGATTTTAATTCTTTTTTTCCCCTGAAAATCCAGTGTGTCCAAAAATCCACACAGGTCCTTGATTTGACTTGAAAATGGTGATGCTTTAGGGCAGACAGTCAGTGAAGTGAGGACCTCGGTGCCCTGCAGGGCTCCCTGTCCCAGGGACTCTGTCTCCCACGGGTGCCTTGACTCCAGCTGGGAGCTGTGCCACGTTGTCTCCCAGCTCAAGAGCCGTCCTGAATTCACTCCCCCACACATCACCCCCCCAGCCAGCCTTTGCCCAGGGCAGGACCCCACGGACCTGCTGATCAGGCCCTAAAATACAGGTTCCTGCAAAGGCCCCTGGTGAGAAACGTACTGAGACTGGGATGAAAAACAACGCTCAGCAGGTGGAAGGGTGTGCATGGGGATGAACAGCTGGGTCCTGGGACTTGGTCCCAGCATTGCCCACTCACAGCTTTCAAAAGCAGCAGAAGCAGAGCATTGATGAGAAGAGCCTGGAGTGTAGCCCAGGCACAACCCTCCAGCCATGCCTGTTGAGTTTCGTGTCTCCTGCTCAGTTGCTTCATGACCTTGGAGGAAACCTTCCCCATGTGGTCACTCGGCATCCCTCTGCTCCTAGAGGGTGGGGGCCTCCCCACTCTGGGACGGATGAGGTGGGAAGGAGGAGGAGGAGAGGTCGTGGTTTGAGGAGGAACAAGTGGAGAAGCATAGAGAGTCATTATGGAACACCAAGCAAGTGGGACCATCCAGAGTGGAGACTTTGTCAGGGGAGGGGTAGGTTGGATATTACGGAAAGGTTCTTCCCCAGAGGGTGGTTGGGCACTGAATAGGCTTCCCAGGGCACTGACTATGGCCCCAAGACTGCCAGAGCTCAAGGACAGTGGTCTCAGGCGCATGGTGGGATTCTTGGGGCTGTCCTGTGCTGAGCCACGAGTTGGACTCGATGGTCCTCATGAGTCCCTTCCAACTCAGGATATTCTGGGATTCTATGGAAACCCCAGGCAGCATGGTGCTGCTGATAGGGATGGAAGAGTTGGTGGCGGCTGCATCACTGATGGGCCAACCCAGCACATCAATCCATGCCTTCTCTGCCATCACATCCAGATGGGAAGACAAAAATTGTGGTGCCTCACAGTAATGGGAGAGGATGAAGAGACTGATCCACCACCTTTGCCTTTGCTCAGTTGTCAAAGGTGTGTCCCGGACCAGCAGCTGGGCACCGAGCTGAGGACAATGCTGGGAGGGCGAGCTGGCATCAGCAGGAGGCATCCCTCCTCCTCCTCACTGGGGCAAGGACTGCTGGCCACAGCATTTGGGGACACACATCCTGGAGCCAGTCAGGTGAGAGACAGAGCCCCTGGAGCTGGGAGCCTGCAGGCACGGCAGCTGGAGACAGGATTTGTGTGGCCCATTCCTGAGAGTGTTCAAAGCTGGGTCAGATGGGGCTTGGAGCAACTTGCTTCAGTGGAAGGTGTCCCTGTCCGTGACAGTGCGGGGAGGGAGGGCTGGAGTGAAATGGTCTTTTAAACCAAACCACTCTCTGATTCGGTGAAAAATCTCCTTCCTCACCCACCAAAGCATTGCAATGCAATTTCCCACCAAAGCATTGCAATGCAATTTCCCACCAAAGCAGAGAGGATGGCTGCTCTTCAGCTTTAGGAAGGGGAGACAAAGTGGTTGCCTGGCCAGGATAAGAGGCAGAAGAGGGCACTGCTGAGGGCATCCCACTGCAGGCACCCACAGACAGAGTGCAGGGCAGGGGCTCGCCGCCGTTGCTCAGGATGCTCTTCCCCCCACGCCCGTGGAGCCAGACAGGCACTAGTTCTGGCAAGAGCTCCAGCTCTTCCCCAGGGCTGGAAATCCAATAAAGCAGGCAAATAACAGGCTGCCTGCATGTGTGAGTCACGGGAGAAGAAGCAGGCAAATCAAAAGGCACTGACATCCCGGTCTGGCCCTCCTGGTGCTCCCTGTGGTAATGGGGCTCCCTAGGCTTGCATCCCAGTGAGCCCGCAGCCCTGTTGGCTCTGTGTCTCACCCTGAGCCCAAACCATCACCAGACATTGCTGCCAGCTGTCCTACACCCTCCTCTCCTCCGAGGTTTTGCTGTGGATGGCAGCCCTTGGGGAGAGACAGGGATGAGTACAATGAAAGCAGAGCCCAAAGCCCAACAGGGGCCTAGGAGGGAATTTGAGTTTTCAACTTGAGAATTGTTCAATTAAACATTCCAGGGCTGCTAATTCGCATTTCCTGAAGAGGAGGAGGGTGATGTGGCCACTGCTGTGCGAGGTGGCTGCTGTCAGTGCTGGGTGAATGGGGCTGAAGGACCCAGGTGTCCATGGGGGTTTACAAGACCTGGAAATCACAGGGTGCAGTGTTGCCCTTGTCCCCTGCCCCACAGCCCTCTGTGATGTGAAGGGCAGGGGAGAGGACTCTTTATTGATTGAGCGCAACAGGTTTCCTCTCTAATTATGTGAACTACTGATGCTCTAAAAATGACGGTGGCTGAACCATCCTCCCAGGTCACCCCAGCCAGCTCAGGGGATTTGGGTGCAGGGAGTCCCTGCTCTGGCACAGCTGTGTGATGCAATCGGCATTGGAGGCTCGCTGCTGTCTGAAATTCAGCTCTTCACCCTGTTCTCCCTGTGAGAAGGGGGTTACCCACCAGCTGGGGCTACCACAGCACCTTGTGTTCCCACCCCAGCACAGCTACAGGCAGCCCAACCCTTGGGAACTGTGTCCTCAAAAATTCCCCATGTGCTGCCCTGCAGCTGCCTCCCAGTCCTGCCCTCCATGGTACCCGTAGGAGCCCCGGCCCCAACACCCTGCTGACCCCCATGGCTGGCAGCTCCTGGGGGCTGGGACAAAAGAATTGAAGGGAGAATTTGCTGCTAACCCAGCACTCACAGCTCCTGTCCCTTGACTCAGAGCCACACTGGGATCTGTGGGGCAGGGGACAGAGAGATCATTAACTCTTGGGAACATATGGAAGAGGTCTCTGAGGGGTGGTGGTAGGAGATGGGGGCACCAAGGGATGTTCACCCTGTGCCCAGCCCCATGGGGGAAAGGAGCTCATGGGCCCAAGGCAGGGAGAATGGCTCTGCCCTGGCTGCTGTGTCTAGGGGTATTATTCTCAAATCAGCTGTGAGGTCCTGGGATCAACTCCTGGACAAGCCCTTCTTTTGGTCACCCACCTGCCCCTGGTGCCCATGGGGCTATGACATGGGTTGGAACAGCAGTGCCCAGCACAGGGGGGTTGGTCACACATCCCAGCCAGGCACATTCCTGCGTGCAGGATGGAACCTCAAGGGCCAGCAGGGAGGGATGTTGGAGCAGGGAGGGATGTTGGAGCAGGGAGGAATGTTAGAGCAGGGAGGGCTCCTGGAGCACAGAGGGCTGCTGGAGCATGGAGGGCTGCTGGAGCAGGGAGGGATGCTGGAGCAGGGAGGGCTGCTGGAGCAGGGGGGGGATGTAGCTCAGCGGGAGAGCGCTTGCTTTGCATGCAAGAGGCCCTGGGATCAACCCCCAGCATCTCCACGTCTTTTTGCTCCCCCAGATCCCTCCCTGCCGGCTGCGGGACTGCCAGAGCCCCAGGAACAGCCCTAGGGCTGCCCCCTGGCATGGCTGATGTGGAAATGCTTCCTCAAAGCTGTGGATGTGCTGCAGAAAAGCACAGCCCCAGCTGTACCCCCTCAATCCAAAATGTGGTGAGTAGAGGGGCTGGGGATGCCAAAGGAGTGCAGCACAGCAGCTTGGGGGGTGTAGGGACCGGCTTCTCCTTTCGGGGCACAAGACATCCTAAGTTGCGGACCGCACTCCTGCTGCTCTCTGATGACTCGGTGCGGGGAGGATCAACCCTTGCATCCCCCAGCTGCCCGCGAGAGGCACCCCGTGGGGTGATCGTGGGGGCTCTCCCTCCACTGACCCTATTAAACAAACATAGAAATGACCCTTGCAGTGTCAGGGATCACACGCCCTCTCACAAACCCACACCAGGAGGGGATGTAGCTCAGTGGGAGAGCGCTTGCTTCGCATGTAAGAGGTCCTGGGTTCAATCCCCAGCATCTCCAGGTTCAGTTTTTGGTGGTTCGTTGCTTTTTTTTGTTTGGTGTTTTGGTTTTTCTGTTAGTTTATTTTTTATTTTGTTTTATTGGCTTTTTTTCCCCCCGACAGTCCCCACCCATCTCCTCCAAGGCGGAGCGACGACAAACCCCACTTTTACACGGGGAAGTCTTTCCCAAAGGGCATCCCCCGCACTGTGGGCAGCGCTGCCCACCTGTGGCCGGGACGGTGGGGCGGACCCCGCGCTCTGCCGCCCCCCAATGCCCCCACAGCTCCTTCCCCATCCGGGAGGGGACTGGCGCTGACCATGGCTGAGCTGGTCACCCGTGCGCCCAGTGCCACCATCCGTGCGCCCAGTGCCACCATCCGTGCGCCCAGTGCCACCCGTGCCAGGCAGCGTGCCCAGAACGCAGTGGCGGGAGCCAAAAGGAGGGCTCGTCCGGGATTTGAACCCGGGACCTCTCGCACCCTAAGCGAGAATCATACCCCTAGACCAACGAGCCGGAACGCGCGGCTCTATCTGCCCCCCACACTGGGACCCCCGGGCCGGGGGGAGCTGAGCGGGGCTGAGCGGGACTGCCCCGGGGGCACAGCCCTGATACCGCCCCGGTGGGCACAGCCCCGACACTGCCCCGACACTGCCCCGGGGACACAGCCGTGTCACCGTCCCGGTGGGCACAGCCCCGACACTGCCCCGGGGGCACAGCCGTGTCACCGTCCCGGTGGGCACAGACCAGACAGCACCCCGTGGACGCCGCCCCGGGGACGGCGGCGGCGGCGCTGCTGTGTCCCCCCCTGCGAGGGGTGATCGCGGCTGTGATGGCCGAGGGGTGAAGGCGTTGGACTCGAAATCCAATAGGGGTTCCCTGCGCAGGTTCGAATCCTGCTCACAGCGATTGGTTTTACCCCATGCCCCGATACCCAACGCGAGGGTCCCGGGGTGCCCACACTGCGGGTCCCGGTGAAGGGCGGGTCAGTTGGCATTTCCACCTCCATCCCTTCTCCCTCTCCCTGAGCAGCAGCTCAAGTCGCCGGCAATGGCTCCGGCAGGGACTGTGACAGCCCTGGGACAGGAGAGGGCGCTCGCACACCTCGTGGATTCCGCAGATTTTTTGCAGATCAGCGACAGGTCAGAAAAAAAACATAGTGAAGGGAGCGGGGTGCCGAGGGACAACATTTTCCCACCTTGCTACGTGGATTTCCCCCCGCATCGCCCTGTCCCACATGCCTGGGGAAGCAGAGCAGCCCGGCTCGTCTGTCCGGCTCCCGGAGGTGTTTTCAGGCACCAACCACCCTCCTCCTTCCCGGCTGCTTCCCCCAGCCCCGAGGTGCACGCCGAGCCCCGTGGGAAAGGAAAGAGCAATGGGGATTCCTACATAGCCTTGGGGTGCCAGGAGGCAGCCCCAGGGCTGTTCCTGGGGCTCTGGCAGTCCCGCAGCCGGCAGGGAGGGATCTGGGGGAGCAAAAAGACGTGGAGATGCTGGGGGTTGATCCCAGGGCCTCTTGCATGCAAAGCAAGCGCTCTCCCGCTGAGCTACATCCCCCTGTTCCTTGAGCAGCGAGGGGGCCGTGGGATGCCCACGCTGGCGGTGGGGATTCCTTGGTTCGGGGTCCGTCCCCAGGCGCACCAGCTCGAGCTATTTCTTCTACTGCCCCGTGAATAAATTGCTTTAAGGATCCCGACGTCTGAGACTTTGCAAGGGGAAACGCGGGGTGGAGCCGGTGAGGAAACCGCGATGGTGAGAGTGGGATGTGCGGGAAGCCAAATGGGGCCCCCGCTGGGGCACTGGAGCCGTCCACGGGAGAGGGGGTTCGGTCCCAGCAGCACGTCTGGAGTGGTGGGAGTGTGACAGCGGAGGGACAGTGGGTGGGGAAAAAGAAGAAGGGCTCGTCCGGGATTTGAACCCGGGACCTCTCGCACCCAAAGCGAGAATCATACCCCTAGACCAACGAGCCGCGATGCGCAGCCCCCACCCGCACCCCTGGCCCGCGGGTGGCCGGTGGGTTGCGGGGCTCGGGGGCAGCCGGGGCTGTGCGCGGCCCTCGGTCCCCGTGGGAGTGCGGGGGTCCCTCGTGGCGGGGTCGGGGCTTGCAGGTGAGCGGCAGCATCTCCCCATCTCCCCCCGGCAGCAGCTTTGGGGCACGGGGGGGTCGGTCTGTGTCAAAGCCCCTGGCGGGGCGTCGGAGCGTGTGGAAGGGGCGGTGCTTTGCAGCAGCAGGCGGGGGCTTGTGCGGGGCCGTCGGGCAGAGGCGCTGTGCGGGGTGAGGTGTGGGGGCAGCGTGTTTTGCCGGGAAGCGGCGAAGCGTGCGGGGAAATGTGCGGGGAAGTGTGCGGGGAGGTGTCCGGGGTGTCCCCATGGACAGCGGGAGTGGAGGGGGGCAGGATGAGTTGCGCATCGCGGCTCGTTGGTCTAGGGGTATGATTCTCGCTTAGGGTGCGAGAGGTCCCGGGTTCAACTCCCGGACGAGCCCTCCTTTTGGCTCCCGGCACCGATGCGCATCCCGAGGGCCATCCCAAGCCTCTTGGGAAGGGACACCGGGTCCCTCCGCAGCACCGGGACAGGGAGCGAAACAACCGCGGGCATTTCCTCGGGTGCCAGGAGGCAATGCCAGGCCAGCCGTGCCCACAGGCAGCTGCAGGATGTTTTGGGGGGTTGTGGGGGGCTCTGGCAGCCCCGCAGCCGGCAGGGAGGGGTCTCTGCGGAGGCAAAAGGACGTGGAGATGCTGGGGGTTGATCCCAGGGCCTCTTGCATGCAAAGCAAGCGCTCTCCCGCTGAGCTACATCCCCCTGGCACAGCCCGTGCCGCGGGTTCTCCTCACTGCCCCAAATGCCCGTCTCAGCTGCCTTGCCCGGGCTGGGCAAAGGGAGCTCAGGGGGCTCAGGGTGTCCCTCAGGTGCCAGCGGGCTGCGGAGGGAGTGGGAAGAGGGGAAGGGCTGCCAAGTAGATCAGGATGTGTTTTTGTGCCTAAAGGCCACGGGCAGAGCGTGCCGGTGGGGCTGCGCTGGTGCCGTGAGTGCCCCGCAGTGTCAGGGGCCGGTGGGAGCGGGGGGTGGGCAAAAGGAGGGCTCGTCCGGGAGTTGAACCCGGGACCTCTCGCACCCTAAGCGAGAATCATACCCCTAGACCAACGAGCCGCGATGCGCAGCTGTCCCTGCACCCCCACTCTGCGGGGGGACACTGCGGACAATTCCCTGCTCAGGGGACAATGGGGCACACGGGGGACAGCGGGGGTGGCCGGGACAGCGCCCGGTGTCCCTCCTCTGCGGGGCCACTGGGGCTGGCATGGCCGAGGGGGGAAGGTGGAAGGTGTTGGACTCGAAATCCAGTAGGGATTCCCTGCTCAGGTTCCAATCCTGCTCGCAGTTAACAGGTTTTATCCGGTGCCCGCACTGGAGGAGCAGTGCCTGTCCCATCCAGGTGACACAGCATGCTGCTGAGTTCAGGAGATCTTTTTCTTCACGTGGCATCACCTTCCTGACACAATTAATTGGTGCGAATGAGTAATTAGTGCTGTCGGCTGGCCCCACCGATCACGCGGGACTCTTTGCCCGGAGCTTCTCCACGCACAGCAGGGCCAGTACCATGGTGTTTGTCCAAGTCCCTTTCTGTCCCCTGGCCACAGATCGATGCAGTTAATGAGAAACCCCGGCTTGGGAAAGAGACAACAGGTCGGGTGTTTGAGAGGCTTTTGCTCCACATTGAGACAGGAGAGGACAGGAAACCCAGAGGGTGTGAAGAGCTGAGCTGCGGGGTGCAGGCAGACCCTGGGACCATGGCCAAGCTGGTGGAGTGCGTCCCCAACTTCTCAGAGGGCAATAACAAAGAGGTGAGGGAGTGCATGGAAGGGCTGAGGGTGGGGAGATGCTGGGGTGCAGTACCCACTGCCAGATTCTGCCATGCCTCCTTTGAAGTGCTGTGCGCCTTTCACTGCCTGGCTTGTGCCAAAAATGCCTAAAGGCACCCTCGGCTTCCTTTTGGCGCCTCGGTGAGAAGTGGGGGCTCTGACCTTCCTCTGCCACTGCCTGAATGTTGCTGTAGCGCCAGGTCTTGCGGTGGTCTGGGACACCCATGGGGAACTATTGGTTGCAGCTGTTGTTCCAAAGGACACTGTCCAGGTTAATGGAATGTGTCCTGGACATCCGCCCTAGGCTGAACTTTGGCCCTGCCAGGGGCAGGGGAGTTCAGCAAGCCCAAAATGGCTGTAAAAACACAGCCTTCCCCAGGGAACAGTCTTTGCAGAGCCAGATCTGCTTGGAAAGCTGGCTGGAGACTGTATCGTCAGGAACAGAGATTTGTGACGGTGCTCTCTGACATGCAGCAGCTGCTGAGTGTCTCCCCCCCAACCACAGCGAGTTTGGGGCTTGCTGGGAGCCAGGGGTACCCCAAACCCCCTGGGGGGGAGTGGCATGCTCGTGCCTTTGGATTCCGCATCCTCTGCATCACGGGGCTGCATCCCCACTGATCACCCTTCAACCCCTGTACCAGTGGGAAGGGCGGGAGCTGAGAAGGAGATGTCCCCTCCCTTGAAAAGCTGTGGTCGCAGTGGGGGCCCGACTAGCTCAGCCCCCTTGCTCCTGTCCGCTGTCCGGCAGGTGATCGATGCGCTGGGACAGGCCATCTCCCGGACGCCGGGCTGTGTGCTGCTGGACGTGGATGCAGGTGCCTCCACCAACCGTACCGTCTACACCTTCGTGGGCTCCCCCGAGGCCGTTGTGGAAGGGGCACTGAGCGCGGCCCGAGTGGCCGGGCAGCTCATCGACATGAGCCGGCACACGGGTGAGCTCGGGGGCAGCGCAGGAGCTGCTCTGGCAGGCGTGGAGCATCCCAGTTGTGGGTGGCCACGTGGCACCTCACCCCACCTGCAGCCAGAAAGGGTGCTGAGATAGGTGGGTGGTGGGAGAAAAGCTCTTGCTCATCCAGCCAGTCCAGGGAGGCTGAATGCCTCCTGTCCCTGGGCCAGATAGACATTACTGCCACAAACACAACTTTTCCAGAGGGTGGTCGGGCACTGGAACAGGCTCCTCAGGGCAGTGGTCACAGCCTCAGGCCTGTCAGTGTTCAAGGAGTGTTTGGATGATGCTCTCAGGTACATGCTGGGATGTCCCATGCAGGACCAGGGGTTGGACACTTGGTGATCCTTGTGGGTTCCTTCCAACTCAGGTTATTCTATGATTCTATGATTTCCTCACAGCAACTGTGTCCAGTCTGTAACAGCCTGGGAAAGGACAATTCTCCTTCATTGTCTGTTTGCTCTTCCCAACTCCCCTCCCTACATCTACCCTGCCACCAGGCGAACACCCTCGGATGGGGGCCCTGGACGTCTGCCCCTTTGTGCCAGTGAGGAACGTCAGCATGGAGGAGTGTGTCACCTGCGCCCACATCTTCGGACAGCGCTTGGCAGAGGAGCTGGGGGTACCTGGTGAGCAGAGGCAGGAGCCTCTCCTCATTCCATCCCACCTTGCGTGATTCCAGGGGCTGGAGGAAGTGCCAGCCCCCACCCAGCGGCGCTCAGCCCTGGCCCTGTCTTGCAGTTTACCTGTACGGAGCAGCGGCGCGGGAGGAGAGCAGGAAAGCCCTGCCCTCCATCCGTGCTGGGGAGTACGAGGCGCTCCCCGAGAAGGTGAGCCTGGCAGCCCCCGGCTGCGTGGCACAAGAGCTGACCCACATGTCCCTGGCTCCAGGGAGGGTGCTGGGAGCTGGCGTAGTCCCTTTGCACCGAGGGGAGCTGGTGACACACTTTTGGTGCTGCTGAACATGGAGATGGTCATGGAAGCTTCTGGCTGGGCAGAGAGAGGCCAGTCCCTGGGAGGGCGGCTGGTGCTGCTCGGTGGTGCCAGCCCATGCGCTCTCTTCCCTCCTCCCCAGCTTGCAAAACCAGAGTGGGCTCCTGATTTTGGGCCCCCAACCTTTGTCCCCCGCTGGGGGGCCACGGTGACGGGTGCCCGGACCTTCCTGATCGCGTACAACATCAACCTGCTGTGCACCAAGGAGCTGGCTCATCGCATTGCCCTCAACATCCGCGAGCAAGGGCGCAGCCCCGACCAGGTACCCCCGTGCTGGTGGCACGCCAGGAGCAGACCCGCTTGTCCCCTCTCCTCCTGGGCCATGCCCTGAATGTGGCCATCATTGGCAGCCCGGGCGCTTGAAGAAGGTGCAGGGTATCGGCTGGTATTTGGAGGAGGAGAATATAGCCCAGGTTTCGACGAACCTGCTGGACTTTGAGACCACGCCGCTCCACACCGTCTACGAGGAGGTCTGCCAGGATGCAGAGGTGGGTGGCGTGGGGTTCTTCACAGGGGATGTCTCCCTCCACATTGTTCTCCTCGTCCCCAGGTCAGGCTCTGCTTTATCTCATGCTCAGCTCAGCCAAAGTGCTGAATGGCATGAAAACCCCAATAGCTCAGCAACTTGCTACTAGCCCCCAAGTCCTCCACTGAAGGCTTTTCCATGAGCTTCCCATGTCCTGGGAAGGGATGGGGACCACCAAGCTGGGGTGGTAGTGGCAGCAGGGCTCAGGGGATAGTCACATTTCTCATGTCCTTTGCAGGCATTGAATCTCCCTGTGGTCGGGTCCCAGCTGGTGGGACTCATTCCCAAGAAGGCCATGCTGGATGCAGCCGAGTTTTACATCAAGAAGGAAAAACTCTTCATCCTGGAGGAGGAACAGAAGATCAGGCTGGTAACATGACTCCTCCTGGTACCAACACAAGGGTGGGGTCATCAGAGAGACACATCCACCCCCCTAGGCTCCCAAAGTGGCTCTGAGCAGAGATTGGGACCACTCAGGCCCCAGGCTTGACATGTCTTCAGGGAGGGTTTTGTGGGGGTACAGCGAGTGGGACAAGTTGCCTTATTGTCCTGAGGATGCTGAAATGCTATGGGAGCAGGGACCCCAACCTGTGAGGACAGAGTGTGGGCAACAGTTGCCCGTCTTGACTTCATGCAGACCAGGAGGGGAAGGAGGTGTCCCCAGAGCTCAAGGACAGTGTGTGGCATTATGGGAAGCCTTCCCAGGACAGGCGTAAGCTGGAAACAAGGAGATGGGGCTCTGTTGTTCCACTGCAGGAGGGAGGGACTTTTCCAGCCTGTGGGGAACATGCTAGATAAGAGCAAGCTAATGATTTATCAGTAGAGTTTCCAGGCGTTCGAAGGTGACGGCACACCGCCCCCAAGTCTGGGATGGGACGGGCTGGTGATGCCAGCTATCCTCTACCTGGGTGGTGGCCCAAATAACTCCGTCCTAGTCCTGGTGCTGACTCACCCATGGTTAGGTAGCAGCAGGGACAGAGGCTGCAGCAGGACTGGTCGCGCCGGGGCTGACACAGCACTGCTGCTCCTTGCAGGTGGTCAGTCGGCTGGGCCTGGACTCCCTGTCTCCGTTTCACCCCCGGGAGCGCATCATCGAGTAGGGACCCCCATCCTGCTCCGTGTCATGGTGCCCATCCCTGCCCCTCTGGAAGGGGGGATCCTGCTACCTGTGTCTTGCACTCGGCGGGTTCTGGGAGCAGGGACTGCTCCGAGCTCCTCTTCATGCCCAGGGGACATCTCTGCTGGGTGTTGTAGGCTGGTCCCTGCTCCCAAATGCTGACGGCTGTGAAGGTGGAGTGGGGGGGAAGTCCAGGTCACTTAGGCAGGCAGGGGGAGCAGGTTTGGTGGCTGAATTTGAATGTTAAATCCCCTCCTCTATCCCGATGGCAATTTTCACTGCCTCCGACTCACGTGCTGCCCTCTGAGGAGAGGTGCTGTGCTGCAGCAGCTGGTGTGAAATGTGGCTGTGGAGGGGAAAGGAGGGGAAATCCACCCATGAAGTGAAGTCCTTGTCATTCCCCCCCACCCCAGGACATGGCTGCAGGTGTTTCTGCCCCACCAAATGCCATTTGCATGACCTCACCCTGTCTAATGCAGAGCAACCCCCCCAGTCCACCAACACGTGTGATCCCCTGCTGTCCCCACGGGGTTCCCAGTCCCCTCCCTGACCCTCATGCAAGTTTTTTTGGGGGTTAGCCCCCTTCTCATTCATGGGGTTGATGAGAACCTCTTGGAGAGGGCAGTGCTGGTTAAGAAGGACCCGGGTGGTGGTGGTGGTGTCCCTGCACCTGGGGGGCTCTAAACCTGGGGCTACTGTGCTGCAGGTACCTGGTGGAGGCAGGAGAGGTGGACGGGGGGCTGGTGGCCAAGCCCCTGGGCGCCTTCGTGCGGGCAGTTGGGAGGAGGTCGGCGGCGCCGGGAGGAGGCTCCGTGTCTGCAGCCGCGGGTGCCCTGGTATGTGCCCCACACCGAGGGGGGGTCCTGGGGGGGCCCACTGGTTGTGTGGAGCCCCAGAGGGGAACCAACGTGGTGGTCGTGGCGGGCACTATGTCCTCCTGGAGGATGTTCCCCCGTGCCCTCGCAGGGAGCGGCGCTGGGCAGCATGGTGGGGCTGATGAGCTACGGAAAGCGGCAGTTTGAGGAGCTGGACCCCATCATGAGGAAGCTGATCCCCCCATTCCACCAGGCCATGGAGGAGCTGGTGACCATGGTAGATGCTGACTCCCGCGCCTTCAGCAGCTACATGGTGAGGTCCCACCAGAGGCAGACATCCTGCAGGGAAGCGAGGGGAGCTTTCCAGCTGGGAGGAGGGCTGGGGTCACTGTGGTCTGCCATCCTTAGGAGCAGGGCTGTGACCTTAGAATCATAGAATTGTTAAGGTTGGAAAAGACATCCAAGGTCATCATGTCCAGCCTTCTGCTGAGTACTGGCCACTAAACCGTATGTCAAAGTGCCACCTCTACTCGTTTTGTGAAGACTTCCTGGGTTGCTAAAGCCAGGACCAGGGGAAGGGACATCATCACCTAAAGGCAGTTTGCAAGAGCATGGGAGCCCCGATCCAAGGCATGGTCTTGGTGACAGCAACAAACCTGCTTTTCTTTGCCTGCAGGAAGCCATGAAGCTGCCAAAGAGCACCCCTGAAGAGCAGGAGAGGTGAGCTGGGGTGGTGGGGACTGTCAGAGTGGGGAGCATGGGCACCCAGCACTCACCCCAGGGCTGTCCCCACTCCCAGACGCACGGCTGCCATGCAGCAAGGTCTGAAGATGGCCGTGAGGGTGCCCTGTGCCCTGGCAGAGAAGGTGAGCGGGCTCTGGCCCGCTCTGAAGGAGCTGGCACTGCACTGCAACCTGGCCTGCAAATCCGACATCCAGGTACGGCTCCCTCGCTGTCCTGCAACGTGTGCCCTCATGTCCTGACCTGCAGGTGCATCTCTCCAGCCAGGCTTCTCAAGCTGGCCAGTGGTTTCCACCCACTAAAAAAGCTCCTTGTAGGAGACTTGACGTCCACCAGACATTGCCAGAGTTTCCTGTGCTGGGTGGCAAAGGTTCCCACTGCCTGAGCCATTCCCTGAGAATGCCAGCAGATTGGAAAGTGTTCTGTGCCACTGAGTGGTGGAGGGTGGGAGTCCTGCAGGTCAGCCCTTCTGCAACACCCTCTGGCAGTGCTGGTTCATGGGGAGAGCTGCTGGCAAGCCTGTCTTTTGCCAGGTGGGAGCCAAAATGCTGGAAGCAGCCGTGTTTGGAGCATACTTCAATGTCATGATCAACCTCAAAGACATAACGGATGAGAAGTTCAAGCTTGGGGTAATCAATAAGCAGGGGCTGTGCGTGTGCCCCGGGCCTGGTGGTGGGGCTGAGGTGGGACAGAGACAAAGCCCCTGAGACCCCTCGTGCCCGGGCATCTCCTCCCTTTGCCACCAGCAAGATACATGGGGTGGGTGGTGGATGGCTCTTGTGTCCTGTTGAGTGGCAAACAACACAACTTGCCCCCACACAGATGTCTCAGAAGGTCTCCGGGCTGCTGGAAGAGGCCAGGCAAGGCTCGGCGCTGGTGCTGGCACTGCTGGACAAACGAGTGTCCTGAGAAGGGCTGGGGAGCACTCTGGGCATTCTGCAGTGGCAAATACATCTGGGAAACCCTCTTGTTCCTGTGTAGTCTCTTTTGGTATCCACCTCTGGAGAGCTGCTCTGCTCAGGCAGATCCCGGTGTCCCCTGCCTGCCGGCCTTTCCCTGGCCAAGGGGCATCTTTCCTGCCTGTGGCTTGGATGCAGTGTCCATCCCCCCCATCCCTGGGGCAGAAGGAGATGATGGGGCTGGCAGTGCCTGGGACCACAGGGATCCCAACAGAGAGAATGGCAGGGACCAGCTGGGAGTGGCCAGGAGGGGCTGCCTATGCTGGGGCACCGGCTGACCCCACACACTCCTGTGTTTTGTGCCCAGAAAACCACACAAAACACCCTCCTCCCCGAAATGTGGGGTAAGGCCTGGCCCAGCCCCGTTCTGCAAGGTGCCTTTTCGGTGGTGTGTGACAATTCCAGCCTGTTGGATCACCAGGGAAGGGGACACTGCCAAGCACGAGGCACCATGAGGGTCATTGGCGGAGGGATGGGGATGGGATGGGATTGGATGGGATGGGAGGAACTCTGCTGCGTCCCTATAGATCTCCCAAGCAGAAGATCTGAAACTTCATGCATCCAACCCTGACTCCTGTCCCTGGTAATTGGTTGGATGGGCAATATAGTGTTCTCTACCCGCACACTGTGGCAGCACCCTGAGCAGTGTAACAGGGAGTCACAATCTGGACCCTAAATGCCATTGTCCCACAGCATCTTGTGTGGGAGGATCCCTCAGTCCCTGAACACTGTGCCTGTGCTGGGAACGCTGAGCCAGGGTTCATGGCGTGGTCACCAGATTCACTCCATCAACTGATGTCATGGTTTGTAATCACTGCCGCACATCATCTATTTTTATTGTACGGGGCACCTTTTTATATATTTTATTGTATGTGGGACCCTTGTGCCAGCGGGGAGTGGTGTGTTGACTTTTCTCTGGTGCCCATGGTGACAGCCGTGGTGCAGGGTGGTGCCAGCTTCACTGCTCAGTGGTGTCACCTCTGCCCGCCTCACCCCTCCTCACCCGGGCAGGGACCTGGTATTTAATGGGTGCCCGACACCCCAGTAGAGCCTTGCCAAGGACAGTGATCGAGAGTGCCACCAGCATCTCCTTCTCTGGGAGCTTCTCGGCAGGTTTGGTGAGTGCAGGGCATCGCGGGCAGGGGATGGGGTCAGGGTCACCCCATGGATGGTGCTGCACGCAGACAAGTGTCCTCAGTTCCTTGTGGTCCATGAGGACATGAACTGGTCACCCAGGTTGGTTATTGCCATTAATGATGGAAACCACACGCCTGGGCTTTGGGGCTGCCCGGAGGTGGGGGCTGTTGCTCTGGGGGTTGGTGCTGTCCCCCAAAGGGACAGCAGGGCTGTTGGGGGGATAGATGGCAGTCCTGGAGAAGCGAGTGTGGTCTCTGTGCCCGGGGCTGATGTCTGGGATGGACAGAGGAGGCAGGTCCCAGCTGCTGGGCGGGCAAGGATGTCCCTGTGGCAGGAGGTGACTGATGGTGCCTGTCCTTCCCTTTCAGCTTGGAGACCACTGAGGATGTGTGACCCAAACCGAGGTGAGGGGTCAGAGAGGGCTGTGGGTGCGACACGGCCACCAGGGCTCAGAGGGCAGCTCAGTGCAATGGCCACAGGCACCTGGGGGGATACCAAGGGGCATGGGATGTCATTTGGGAGGAAGAGGTAGAGTGGGAGGGTCCCTTTGGGTGGGTGGGTACTCCAACTCCCTGGCTAACAGCCCCCCTCTTCTTCCTAGGCAAGCCACATCCACACCTTGCAGTGTGCCCTCCTGCCCCTCCAGGACATCCTGGCCCTGGCAAAGGTCCCTGCTCTGGTGGCCCTGCAGTCTGCTCCCCGTGCCCTCCTCCACCTGGTCATGGGCATCATCCCCATGGGCACCCCCATCCAGGACCAGCTGCCTGCCATCAGAAGCCCCATAAGAAGCCCCATAAGGAGAAGCACTCCAAGCACCATGAAGGCAAGGTAAGTGTGAAGTGGCAACTGACCATTCCAAATTTCTGCTGTGGTCCTTTAGAATCCCTCCCCCATGCCACAGCATCCAGTCTGGGCCACTGGGGCTCTCCCTCCCACCCTGTGGTGGCTGGAGTGGGTTGCCAGTCCTCAGTGGCTTTTTTTTAGATATGGAAAGTCCTGTTATACTAATAAATGGTATAGAATGAAACATATTAAGTGAGTAGTTTGAAAAGCAAACCATGAAATGCCTTGAAGCCATTCAAAGTGGTGACATGGCTCAGGGTCCACCATGCAGTGTCCTAAATCCCAGGACTTGTCCTGCTCACCTGAGAGTGAGCCTAAGGGACACAGAATGTCTTGCCAGAGGAACCGTTCCGTTTCCTCTTCAAAAACCCAACAAAATTAAAAAGAAAACAAAAAAGAAGAAACAATTCCCTGTGCTGAGAGTAGATTCTGCAGAAAATGCCATTCGAGGGATGGGCACCATCCAGAGCAGGTCTGAGTGAGGGACTGCTAGACATCCCCCGTTCCAACATTGGAAGTGGGAGCATTTCCCCAGTAAACCAGACCATCAGGTTCTGTCAGTGGGTAACAGCCCTGGAAGCGATGTGCTCTGACATTTGTCTTTGCTGGCAGAGAGCAGGACCCTTCTGGAATTTCCTTAATGACTTAAAGAGCCTTGTGAAAAATTAATTAAAACCCCCCCAGCCCTCCCATAATATGAGGCACCCACCACAGGGTCACTAACACCTCTCAGGAATGTTGTGAAAGAGAGTCATTTCCCTGGTGCCCTAAAGTTGTTTTCTCTCCTGCAGCACTGCAGTGGCTCGAGCAGCAGCTCTGACTCTGACTGAACATCTGGCATCTCCCACCCGCACTGCAGTGATCATGATCAGCAAAACACGAAGCCACGCTGCTCGTGGGAACCCCCTTGCACGTTGCTCCACTCCCTTCCCCTTTCCCTTCCAGCAGCGTTTTGCCTGCTGAGTGATTTTCTTGTGTTTACCTTGGAATTCCTTTGTCCTGGAACTTCTGAAGTCAATGGGCAGCAGCTCCATTGTCTGTCCTTTGAGAGAGGCTGTTGGAAGTCATCACGTGCTGGTTTGCAATCTGCTGGTGTCTGTGTGTTTTTTCCTGGGCAGTGGTGCCAGCTGCTGAGTGGGATCCCACTGCCTGTAAGAGTCCTGATATTTTGTGTGAGCTTTCCCAGCTACAGCAGAGGGGCTGGCTTGGGAATGCTGTAACTACGTGGGCTGCCATCCATCTCGCCAGGGTAAGAATTGATAGGCAAAAAGGCTCCCATCTGGCAGTGCTGGCAAGGGGAGAGCTGCTGGCAAGCCTGTCTTTGGCCAGGTGGGAGCCAAAATGCTGGAAGCAGCCGTGTTTGGAGCATACTTCAATGTCATGATCAACCTCAAAGACATAACGGATGAGAAGTTCAAGCTTGGGGTAATCAATAAGCAGGGGCTGTGCGTGTGCCCCGGGCCTGGTGGTGGGGCTGAGGTGGGACAGAGACAAAGCCCCTGAGACCCCTCGTGCCCGGGCATCTCCTCCCTTTGCCACCAGCAAGATGCATGGGGTGGGTGGTGGATGGCTCTTGTGTCCTGTTGAGTGGCAAACAACACAACTTGCCCCCACACAGATGTCTCAGAAGGTCTCCGGGCTGCTGGAAGAGGCCAGGCAAGGCTCGGCGCTGGTGCTGGCACTGCTGGAGAAGCGGGTGGCCTGAGAAGGGCTGGGGAGCACTCTGGGCATTCTGCAGTGGCAAATACATCTGGGAAACCCTCTTGTTCCTGTGTAGTCTCTTTTGGTATCCACCTCTGGAGAGCTGCTCTGCTCAGGCAGATCCCGGTGTCCCCTGCC